>BGZK01001442.1:0-151821 GCA_005406025.1 Eumeta japonica
GCGGGAGACGAACCAAACGCAAGAACAGTCCGAAGAGAGCGTGGAGGCGACGGTGCGCGAGGCGGCCGGCGTGGTGGCGCAGGGCGGCGCGCCCGCCTGCCCGCCCCCGCGGCGCGAGACAGCGTCCCTTGAGCTGGAGCTGGTGGTGGGCGCGCGGGACCTGCTCACCGCCGACACTCTGCTGAGGGCTGACCATCGAAACCTCTGCGTTAGTATGGGCACCGAGCCTCACGACGGTGGGATTTACTACTCTATTCAGTACCGAGTTGAATAAGTTATTATAAAATCAGACATATGGCATGACTGAAGCATTTTTATGGGTAATTTTATGAATTAAACTAACTCATTTAACAAAGCTCTTCGACCTATTTTGTATCGTATAATTTGATGCATTTTAACGAATATCGTTCTTTGACCGAAAAGATAATGCCGGCTCTAACCCATAAAATTGTAATAGTAATGACCTTTCTTTGCAATTTTTTTCATTAAAATTTGTTGTCTGTATATATGCCAAAATTTCAGTATTAAAAGTACTATAAAAAGAGTTGAAGAACAAAATCCACTTTAAACATAACATAATAATACTTGTTTTATAAGGACATCTAAAATATTACCTATGAAATTTGACAAGATCTTGTTGGTCGTAATCGAATAACCCACAATCGATTATTTAGTAAAATAACTGAATCTCAGGATCATACATAAATTTTATTACATCATGCATATTCCGTAAGCACAATAGTATTTTCCGTTACAGCAGACAACAACGGCCACACAGCGCCGGTAGAGCCGGTGGTGTGCATTCACGAGTTGCTGCTCGTGGCGCTCGCATTGACGTGGTTAGCTGTGCAAGTGCTTTTTTAGTCGGATGCTGCGTACTTGTTAAAAGGTTAGAACTATTTCTATAAATTTAAACCTTCTTTTCGTTATCAGTTTGATAACGGATATATTCATTGCACTTTACAGAAATGTAATTATCACTAATGTATTTGGACAATCCGCATGTCCCCCGAAATATTAAACAATTTATCTCCTCTGATATAAATATTGCATAAAATATTTTTATTATACCTATTTAGTTTTAAACTAATCGCATTTAACCAATATTTTTTTTTATACAATATTTGTATAACTTTTTTTCAACACCAAAGTTCGGGTGCATGAATTTAACTCGAACATGGCCGCTTATTTATTTTTTTTTATTTCAATGCACCAATAAAATAGTTCTATTGATGAAATTTGTCATGAACCGTAGTATAAAGAAAGTCGACGGATTATTAAAAGTGTACGTATTTTAATATTAAACTGGTTTAACATTTAATGTTTAATATGATTCTTTCCAGATATAGGAATTTAGCAGAGATGAGTATGCAGAAAGACTATCAATCTTTCGACAACGTCGGTTTCGACACAATGTCGACGCATCGGCGTGTGCACTGGCCCGATCAGAATATTGATGTCCTACATGTGAATTAAAAATCACACTTCATACTTTAGATAGATCTTCACACTATAAATATTAGGAGGAACTAGTTCCTCTGTTTTAACGACAATTTAGTCTTAGGAAGTGATTAAAGATTGTTCACCAATTTTATTATTTTATTTACTACCTTATTATGTTACTCCACAACTATACACATAAAATCATTTGCTGTTCGTTACTCTCGTTAAAATTCAGACTGCTTGACCGATTTGACATATTTGTTTGTTTTATTTTGACATATTTGTTGACATGTTTGATTTGACATTTTTGTTGTGTTCGCAATCATCGAGGCGAGGTTTGTATGAAAGAAAATGACCCCTCTTTATCTACGGTAGCTATGTAACAGGTGAACCAATCACAATGCGTCATACACTGGAGCTTATGGAACTATAGTTAGAGTCCTTTATACCGGAAATGCCAGTTTCACGTTTAAAATTTGAAAACCCTTAAAATGGGCTAATTTAACGGAATTTAATCAGAGGTGGACCGAGATCCATATCGGAAGTAGAACCGAAATTAGGATATAAATTGAGATGGAATTGAGCATGCGGAATAGAATCGGAACCATGATGGGCAGAACGTCTACAGTTAATATAGAAGATGTCGCATCGCTCTATGCCCCATACAGGCGAGGTTGTAAATAAAAGTTATGTACAATAAAATTAACAAGGAATTGATTAATTTTAGAATTTGTAGAAATTATTAATAATTAAGGATCAGTATTGTTTAACGGATTTCAATAACAATATGAATATGGTTGAAAGCCAATGGAAGGCTATACAATGCATTTATTGGGATTACGTGAGAATTATTAAAAATTTTATAGTTTGACTGATCACAATTAAATTTAGTATGAGATAGTTGGAAGCTAATAAAAGTACACATGATACAATTTTTTTTTGATTCTGTGAGTATCACTAAGAACTATGATAGTTTAATGGATTTCAATAAAATATGGTATATAAATAGCTGAAATTCAATGAAATATACGGAATAGATATTTTAGGGTTTCGTGAGAATAGCTAGGAACCCATATAATTTGACTAATTTCTTTGACAATTACACAAGTTGACATAGAGTATTTCGAGTGGCTTATGGTAGCGAATTTATGTTATATGAGATTAATAAGTACCTTTATAATTTGACCGATTTCAATGAGATTTGGCAAAGAGATAGCTAAGTTTAAGGAAAAGGATCTAGCTTACATTATTTTTAGGCGAAATTTTAATGAACATTTTAAAAAAAAACATTATAGTTCGACCGAATTCGCCGACATTTTTAATTTTCTCTTACCTATTAATTTAATTGGTCGTTTGGAGTTCTATAGTGTTCACTTTGATTAAGAAAGAAACGAGGCTGGAACAAATGAATACGAGTGTGTGACCGGAGGCGCATTATAGGCAGTGCGAGAACGATCCCGGGAGCCGCCACGCGATTGCTACTAATATAAATCTATTTAAATTGTAAGGGAAAAAACCTGAAATACTAAAAATAAATAATTTGGTCGCGTTGCTCTTATTGGGAGTCGAAAGGAGAAGCGGCCACCCGGCGGCCGCGCCTTGCAATATATATATTTATAATATTATATAATAATAAGTATGTTTATATATGTGTATGTCTGGTGTCATATTTCCATAACTAAATCACTATCCAATTTGACGAAATTTACCAGAGCGATATCTTGCATCCTTTAGGATGACCATCTTTAGATGGGCATCTATTACATTTTATTGCAGACTGGTTTATTAAATACCCATATCAGAAGATATGGGTATTTAATAAACCAGTAAAGAAAACAACACTGACGCAATAATCGGAATAAGAACGAGAAGTTTAGTCCATGAAGGACTAAGTCGCGTATTTATAAAACTAAGCCGATTCTAAAAATACTTTTATATATAAAAAGGTAACACCAATGCATAATAATGTACTTTGGGCATAGTTTGTTTTGATGCTATTATTTATCCAAATCGTAACTGTGACTATTTGCAATAGAGTCAGAGTAGAAAACGAGACCGGTAGTAGAATCGAGGATCAGAATCAATAGCTTAACCGAGACGGGAATCAGAAACATTACCAGAATCGAAATTGAAACTGAGACCAGGATTGAGATTAATGGCAAGATGATCGATGTAAAAGATAAAGGAATTTCTTTTATTTCTACATAGGTAAAAATGTAGATATTAGTAAATGTCCGAACACGCCACCTAACGCCGAACCTAACGCCGAAAAAGTAAAACAATGTCTACCTGGCCAGTTGGTAAGGAATGAAATTTACTGGCATAAAAATTATACATTCCTTGAACGTCAATTTTTTTTTTCGTACAATAATTATAATAAATTCATATTCATAACGGCCTCTAAAACAAGAAACAACGTTTAAAAGCAATATTACTTATACTCTTAGTTTATTTATAAACTAAATTTTATAAAAAGTAAAAAAAGCCGATATCATAAAACCCTTTACTAATAATTACATTAATTTCTAAAGCCTACAATGGAAATTGAAACACGTAAAAGTATTACTAATTAAATATTCGCAATACCTACTTAACATTTTTTTTGAGTCGGTGCCAGTCATCCCAAATGCCTCATGCGCTGTATGCTTTGGTTGGTTTTGGAGGGCAAAGGTTTGTTGTTCGACATTAAGTTGAATACATATTCTATATTACCATCATTCTAGATTACCACCGACCCCAAAATAAGAAATTGAGTAAGTAGGTATTGTGAATATTAAATTAATAATAAATTAATGTGTTTACATCTTGTTTAAGTTTTAGAAATGATTATTAATTTTTTTTAGTTGAAGAACTTTTTGAAGTCTGTTTCTATTGTTTTTTTTTTGTAAATATAATCCATTTTAACTTTTTAAAAATATAATTAATATTAAAAAAAATATATAAGTTTTCATTAGATATCTACTTTATGGCACCATCGTCATACTCTCATTACAAAATGTAATGCATAAGACTCGTCAAACCAAAACGAACGAGCGCAAACTGCAGGAGCTTACTAATAACTAATGAAGAGTTTCACTGTCAATCCCAGACTTCATCATTAGACCCTCTTTACATAATATAATGCATAAAACTCATCAAAATAAAATAAATGCGCCCAAATTTGCGGGGTTTACTAGTAACTAAGGAAAAGTTCATTTTTACGGAATTAAATTTATTGGCATAAAAATAATTCATTATTTGAACGTCAATTTTTTTTGCACAATTATAATAAATCCATATTCAGAACGGCCTCTAAAACAAGAAACGTTTAAAAGCAATACTATTTATACTCTTGGTTTATTTATAAACTTATTTATTTATTTATTTATAAGATTTATTAGTAACTATTAAAGAGCAGTTTCGGTCCACAAATAGTAGTATTATTCTCTAACTTCTAACTATGGAGTAGTGCTGTGGCTTCTATCATTAGCACAGCAACATGAGATGATGACTCTTAGAGGAAAATAACTGAATAACTAAAAAGAGGTCAAATACACAATGTAATATGTATTTAAGGTCATATCTTCATGAAATATACAAAATATGTGAAAATGAAGACTAAAGTGAAGATGTCGAAAAAATTGGATTTTGCGTATAGAATTATATAAATATTCTAAGTAATAATATAAGTAATCGTGGTAGTAAGTAGTCATGTTAATAAGTCCAAGATTAAAAAAATCGACCAAGTGCATCTTGAGCCACGCGCATTGTAGGGTTCTGTAGTTGCCGGTCACAATATGTGGATCGAGAAGGGAGCTTTTGTTTATATTATGAATATATTAATTGAGTTCACAATTTAACGGCTAATAATCTCTAAAAACGGACTTATATAGAATGAGTGTTAAAGATCTTATGTTTTTATATTTTTATGATTTATAAACTTATATTTACCACCTGTTTTACGTAACCAACACCGTATTCTGAGTAATTTTCAACAGAATTTCTACGAAATTTTTACTCACCCAAGTACATTTATATTATTTATAAGTTGGATGACTATTACTAGTTAACTTGTACAAGATAACAACCCTATGGTATCTGTGATCATTTCTTTTAATTTTGTTACATATACTATTACCATGAATCTATTCGAATATCCAAGAATAATCATTACTTGTGAGGAGGAGATGGAGGACAGTCAATTCTAACAAAAATTTGTATTTTAAAGCTTAATATTAAGTAAACGGATCGCTAAACTTAAAAATGGGTTTTAACGACCCCCAATATTTTGAATGAGCTATTCAACAATATCCCACGCCATAAGATAGACGAGAAAAAATAATCATTTCTACGTGCAAGGGGGTACTCAAAAAAAGGTTTTTTTAATAATTTTATCCTAACACTTTGTATGCGTGATTAATTTCTATATAATACCCTTACCAAATTACAATTTTCTAGGACTCATGAGTTTCTGAACTAAGTCGCGGACAGACAGACAAACAAGCAGACGGACGGAGGGACGGACGAACAGATTGACAAAATTATAAGAGTCCGTGTTTTACTAAAACGGCGTTTAGATGTACCTTTTTCTCTTCCGTTTGTCATCCGATTTTCTTTTTTTTTTGTTTAGTGGCTATTAAGAATGCATTTTTACAAATTTCTTTTAAAAGTGGTAGGTATTTCAGGGAATTAAGGCACGAAATACACGCTAATTAAATATTTATGTACATTCGCAATGATTATAGAGATATTCTCTTTATATAATATCTATACATAGTTGAAATTGTAATAGGTTGATGTCTGTATATTATAGATATTAAAAAGAAATTGATACGGGGGCTCTTTATTAGAGCAACAGAAGTCAAAACAACAGTTTTTATAATTTTTATCTGTCTATCGTCATATGTTTGTTATCGCATCACACAAAAACCGCTGACCGGATTTTGTTGAGGTTTTCACACTTTGGTAGTTTGGGGTCCAATTTAACATCTAAGCTATCTTTCGTCTAATTCGGTTGGGTAGAACCAGAAATCCAAATCAATTTCTCCGTCGTACTATCTATCAAACATTAGAGAGGTCATTTAAAATGGTCGTGTGGGGAAAATATGAATAAACGCCACGAACGCTTCTAAAATGGTCAAAATGGTCCACGCGGAAATTGTATTCTTTTGTTTACGGATCAAATTTACTGTTTACACCACTTTATAAAAAAATGCATTAAAGACGTTAAAACTGTTTTTCTAAGGTTTGTTGTTAGACATCAAGACACAAATATTCATGCAACAGGCAACAGCCTAAGGTCGGTTACGAAGGTTCAAAACAGTTTGGATAGCATCACAACATAAAGTTCAAACCAACTGTATTTATTATAGTTCAATACTTAAATTCTTTAATATTTTAATAAGATTATGATTACATTTTCTGGAACTGCGTTTGTCTCACCTATAAGACAGATTTATGTTAGGCCGTCTTTATTTATAGTTATCTTAATTTATATTAGACCGACGTAATTGCGTAAACTGTTAAATGACATAATTTTTGAGCATTGTAAGCTTTATCTGCCAAGTGCTATGAGCCTTCCGTCCCGAACCTATTACTCTTATTGTCCAGGAAAATCAAAATTATATGCCAGGCTTGATATATTTAATTCGCACCTGCCCCAATTAGTTATTTTCTTCACACTCTGCTGAAATCAACGAAACTGTGAGACCGTCGAAAATATCCTCAACGTCCCTCGTGATGGTGATCAGTGGGCTCAAGCAATATAGCCGGTACGTTACGGCAGTCTGGATATGCAACGGTTATTCAATGTTATCTGATATTAGCCAATTTGCTTTCCTTGGGCCTGCTCGAAGGGTGACAGAACTTACTGCCAATATTCTCTCGCGTGAAAACGCCAAGTTTGTAATAAATCAAATAATAATAAACAGTGCGTCTGGAAATAGTTAGTAAAGTCACTCTCAAGTGGCTATTAAAGGAACCACGACGCTACTAATAAAGCTAGATTGAGGACTGTTCTTATGTCAGAATCTGAAGCATGGTTGCATGCGCTATCTTCATCAAATTTTGGCATATTACTAGACGATATCTTCCTTCGGGTGTTTTTGTGTGGCACTTTGGTTGGCTGTAATATCTGCAAACCATACTTACGCATATGCAACTCAACCATAGAGGCTAATGGCTAGCATGGGCTGAGTTGTCAAGTAGCTCTGTTAGATTCCTGCGCCACCATGGCTTCAATGATATCATCCGGCAGACGTTGACCAATGCCAACGTTCCATGTACGCTTGAACCTCTTGGTCTTAGCTGCTCGGATGGTAAGCTATTTGATGAATTAACATTAATCCCCTCTCAAAGAGGGCGCTGCCTAACCTGAGACGTTGTATGTATCAACATACATATCAACATGTTTGCAGCGTCCTATCTAAATACCTCAAGAGCAGCAGCCTTCGGGACCGAATCTGTCATCAAACAAAAACACCTAAAATTCAGCATTCTGAAAAATACATATCTGTTTAGCGGTCGCATGCGAAATAGTTGGCCCATGGAGCAGTGATGTAAAGTTCTTCATAAGAGAGTTGGACAGGAGACTCAAACACAAAGGGGGCTAACCCCACTCTGAGTCTTACCTACTCCAAACCCTATCTTTCGCCATCCAACGCGGTAATTTTGCAAGTGTAATGGGGACGTTTGGGACGGGTCAAATCAGTAACAGCATTTTTGTAACATAGTCAATCATTTGTTTATTTGATTTTTAATTTACTTTTTCTCTAAATCTTTTAATTTGTAGTTCTTTTCTCTTCTTCTAGGTCTTTTAGCTAAATCTTTTAATTTGTAGTTCAATGTGTATTACATGGATTTCTTATTTGTATAAAATTACATTATCTTTTAAGTTTTATATTGTATTCAGTGTCATTATTCATGTTTTTAGCTATATCACTTAATTTCCATTTAAGTTTTTTAAAATATAGTCTCTTTAATGATATCAAAATTAGCCAGATATCAATAACACAAATAAAGAGAAAAATTAAGGAATCACAGATTCATAAATAATATTTATTGCACAAAATATCACATCATTAAATTACAAATTTGTATTCCATACAAAAAGGACTTCATATATAGTTTTGCATTTAAGGTTATTTCATTATCTTTTTTGTTAATCTACTTTATATTAATTAATGTTCAATGCTAATAATTGCTAATAATTTTTATACAAGTGTTTACAATAATATTGAATGCTGAATATTTGTTTTCATTTGTCAGTATATAATTAGTTTATACATTCATATATAATAATAATCAATTACTCAAATGATAAAGATGTTAAAATTTATTATTGGATTTATTTATTAAAATTTCGCTACAACTGTAATTATGGTGTTCTTACCCCCATGTCTTATTGTTCTGTGTAAGTCTATGTGCCTTTCTGTGATATACTTCATAGAGTAACTTCTCTGCAGGTCTGCTGTGCTCCATAAATAAATATGAAGTATAGTCTGTGGTCTATACTCTTGTTTTAATCGCGTGAGACGTATGAAATGATAAGGGAAATAGTTTTGATTACTGTTAATCAAAATCCTTTATTAACACTAACGGTATAATGAATATTCTAGCACGATTATCCAACAAAAACATATTGCGGACATTTTGCTATAAAAATGTTAGAAGTTACACAGCTCTACCACCCAAAGCTCAACAGAGTAAATCGCCGATAACCTGGAAAACAGTTTCAGTTGTAGCTGTGGTTGGAGGAGGATTAACAGGTTTTATGATGTATTTAAAAAAGCAGAAACAGGATGCTATGGATCGTGAAAGAAAGCGACAATTAGGGAAAGCTAAAATCGGTGGTACATTTGAATTAGTAGACCCTGAGGTTAATAGTACATTATCTTATATATTTTTTTCTGTAAATAGTTTGAGAGTTTAATTAATTTAAGTTTTGCCATTTTAGGGTAAATTGGTCAAAAGCACAGACTTCCTAGGAAAATGGTTATTGATTTATTTTGGATTTACGCATTGCCCAGATATATGCCCTGATGAATTAGAAAAATTGTCTGAAGTTGTTCAACTTTTTGGTAAGATTTTGAAAAACCCTGGAAATTAGTGACAGTTATTATGTATAATTAAATATAATATTTTGTTCTTAGTTTATATTCAGTATGGATATTTAACAACTGATCAAACAAGCACATATTTTTAAATATTTTTGATACAGATTCTCAACCATCACCACCTCCTCTCCAGCCTCTTTTCATATCAGTTGATCCTCAGAGAGATACACCTGAAATTGTTGGGAAGTAAGTGTAGTAATGACACGATATATATTTATCCAATAAAGAGATGTTTCACTGAATGTAGCTCCAGCTTGTACCTTGCATATAACTAATTTAAAAACACCATTAATAGACTTTGGTGTTTTGATTATCAATTTGGCATATTTTGTCTTAGCTTTTTTTACAAAGCTATTGAACACAATTATAGGCAAAACTTAATTTAAAAAAAGGTATCAATAAAGATGGTATCGATGACATAATAAATATTAATGGTGAGCATGTCCAGCAGACAGAGAAATAAATTAATATAAGCAAAAAAGAAGATAGTAGTGCATCTTTTTCTTTGTATGACTGTATCTCTTTCTGTTTGCCAGACATGCTCTGTGAATATACTGTTCATTGAAGGATATTAAAGTTCCAAGAAATGGTCGAAAGAGTATAAAACTCAACACATTCAACAAACCAAAAAAAGAATATAAATTGTAAGATATGTGCAAAGTGCAAGCCAGATATGAAACATCTTTAATGAAATTGTAGTATACAGAAAACTATTTAGTAATGAAACTATAATATAGCATTCATAAAGCTTGTAATTTTTTTGATAGTAGTAGAAGTGCCTTTTTGCCTTGGACACAATTTTATGACTGCTATAGTTCTATTACTTGGTTTCTTAAATTAAACCTTTTTATGAGATCCACAGCTTCTTTACCCCTCATGTTGATGTTATATGATGCAATGTATGTTTATCATGTTAATGTATCTACATGGTCAACATAGATATTTTTATTGTTCCTTGGATGTGCTAAATTATATTAGTCTATCATCAAGAATATCTTTGTTATAGCCATTAAACTATTGTTGAGTGATTCAAATTGCTTCCATCAATTTGATCACTCAAACTAGTGAGTCATTGTAATTAAAGAGATGTTTGTGTTATACTTCTGTGATTAACCATTTCTTTCAATGTTTTGGATCCCTTTTTAATAATCCCAAATGAATAGTTTTTTATTAACAATGAGACATATCTAAATCTTTGAATATTTTCCAACTTTCTATTACTTGTATTTTTTTTTTTTGCTTTAGACCCTGAAAAATTCACATCAATATCAGTGAATTATTACTTTTTAAACATTTAAACTTTAGGGTAAAAAATTGACCATATTTTAGTGAAAAATTAAAGGATAAAATAGTTTAACTTTTGCTATGTTATTATACCTTGAAACTTTATTTGAATAGTTCATGGGATGGAGTTAACATCAAAAGTTACTCCTTTGCAAAAGCCACTTTCTTTGTTCCATCAAAAAATATTTTCAATTTTTACTGTTATCCATTTTTACTTAGTCCCAGCATAGTTAGGAAAAAAAAACAATAATTACAATTTAAATGTAATAAAATAAAGAGGACGACTTTAGCAAATTATAACCTTATACTTTTTTTCTTCTTTCACCAACAAAAAAAAAATAGTTACACTCATATTGCTTATAGAACATTTTTTATTATAACAGAATAGTCTCCAGTAGGAATGTAGCGGTTTATAATAGAATATAATCACTTTAATCATCATAACTTATCATTTTTTTTAAATTATTATCTTATCAAGCTTAATATCAGCTTTTTAATTTGGTCTCTTACTAAAATATTTCATGTGAATGTGGCACTTCATACTTTATCATTTGAAAAGTTTAGTATTTATTTAGTTGACCAGAACCATCCATATTTATGCTCAGTGTATAATAGACATTCTCCTTGGCCAATCCCATATATTCAGAAGCATTAGATATCAGTGCTAATATATTGTTTTTTTTTTTTTCATTAACTCATGTCTATTTCCTAGACAGGTAGGATACACCACAATTTTCATATGATACGATTCTTTTATGCAAGCTCATTGGTTTTGGGTGCTTAAAATTTGCTCCTTTTTCTCCAAAAGACTCTCGTCATACTTTCCATCACACACATTTGCTCTATACCTTTATTTTGTCAGTCTAATTTCATTCATCCTTTCCAGATGGCCAAACCACCATAACATATTATTGTTTGTTTTTTGTATTTAAAAGACACATACTATGCAGAAATTGCACTTCCACTGCATCTATTCCATTTTTTAGCGTCTTCTGCCATGTCCCATATTCACTACCATAGCTTAGGGACAGAATTCCATTATGATATGCTAGACAGTCAAATGTGCCTATTGTGAGATATTTTTACTATTCATAAAAGCAAGCAAGGCTCCGATCACTTTCCAACATTTACTCTGCTTTCGATATGTGTCATGTTTACTGTCATTTATAAACAAACTACCCAAATATACTAATTTTTTTCACTTCTTCCAAATTTCTCACATCTCTCTCACTATACATATGTCACATTCAATCATGCTTTCGCTTCTTTCAAACACCTTAGTATTATTGACATGTAGTTTCATACCCCATTTCTTAACAAATCCATTAATTTTAATTGTAACTTGTAAGTCAGCCGGGCAAAAATTACTTGGATTATTTGCACATTTTACTAATTTATAAAATCTCTTGAACATATTTTAGCAATCTGGCAACTGTGAGATAATGAAAGATGGTTATATAACTCATAGAAATGTGTAATTATCCAATAAATGCCAGGTGTATTGATCCAAGTCAATTTAAAGCTTTGTTAATAGTTTGATAAAATATTTTATTTCCATCATTTAGAATACTTTTTTTAATTTATAGGACTCACAACATCAACAGCTATTTGTTACTATTTGACAATTCAAATAACAATTCATTTCAATTGTAGGTATGTCAAAGAATTTTCTCCTCGATTATTGGGTTTGACAGGCACGAAGGAGCAAGTGGATAAGGCATGCAAATCATATAGGGTTTATTTTAGTGCTGGTCCACAAGATGAAGATAATGATTATATTGTAAGTAGTGTCAATTATCAATCTATCATGAATATATTAGGTATTCAATTCTCTGACATGTATTAAGATTTTAATTTATTGTCATTTTAAATTTTCAGGTGGATCATACTATAATTATTTATTTAGTGGACCCCGATGGAGAATTTGTAGATTATTATGGTCAGACCAGAAATTCCACAGAGATATATGAGTCAATACTTGTAAATATGCAAAAACATAAAGCAGGGAAACAATGGTCATGGCTTTAAGAGTAAAGTGAGATTTAACCAATTTCTAAAATTAGTGTATTTTATTCCACATAATTAAACAGTATTTTATACACAATGTTTTATTACACATTTGTATCCTTTTAATTTAAAAAAAATAGTAACGTTTAGGTATATAAACTATGAACAAGATCAATGTCTTTCATAATTTGGCAGAGATTATCCTCCTTTTTTTACCAAATTTAACAATAAAATTTAAGTTATTGAATTAGTAGTTTTTGAAAATTATTGCATTGGGCATACTCTTTTATGAATAATTTATGCACTCCTCTACTTTTATAGCTGATTGCTAACGCCAATCCATCGGTATATGCTTGTTATAGTAGACCTTTAAGGAAAATTGTACAATTTAGTAATGATTGAAATTATTAGAATTAAAAATCTATTTAATAATACTTATTTATTTTGACGCAACAATAAATCACTATTACAGAAAAATACATTATATTTGTCATAGTCTGCATGTTATCCGAACTAAAACTTTTTATCATTAAAGTTGCATTTACCTTCTGAAACAAATAATTGTGTCACGTTTTACATGTATCTATGGAATATTTTTCCTTACTTCAACTAAACAATAACATAACCAAGTGTCCGGGTATGTACATACATGTGACAGAGTTTTACTTTGACAAGTCATTTGCACTACACTAGTGGATTATGGTGAAAAACAAAAATATCTTGAAAGAGGCAAAGAGCTCACTGACTGTAACTGTCTTTGCCTGTGTACTTGTTTCTTCAAAAGTTTTTACAATTAATTATATATTTTTTTATAAGGCATTTTTATGACTATAGTTGTATTGGGGTTATTAGGAGATAGTGCCAATTTCCTAGGAGGGTAAGGCAAACATATCTCCACATGATAGACTTGTGCAGAGAGTAAGGGGATGACGATTTTTACACTTACACGGCAGTAAATGTGCATTTTCAAAAGAAATGAAGGAATATTTTTTAATGGTTTCAATATCTCATTTATGAAAAATCTAATAAGTTTAAATAAAAAAATTTCTTCTCAGGGAATTCTATACAAAAAAAAATGCTCATGCTCGTCTTTCTCCTTCCTTCATCTTTCCTCTTTACCCCTTATATTTTTTGTCTTTTATATTCAATAATCAACCTTCAAGTATACCATATACATGCTCTTGAGTGTACCAAGTCTGATTAACTCTCATTTTATTTATAAGTTAATACCTTATTTTCCAGCAGGACTAGGCAGAGATCATAGATTTCCACAGGGTGCAATCTTTACATACCTTGCTTGCTTACTCACATCCACCAAATTTTTATATAAGCTTGTTAGTTTTGGATGCTTAAAATTTGGCTCTTTTTTATTGTAGTACCAATTTGATGCAAATGGGAAATATGTCGTGAAATAATAATAAAGACAAAATATGAACCATATTTGCTATAGTGAATGGGTGCCATGCCATAGGAAATGGAATTTCACATTTTAATAAATTTCACAATTTATTAAAATGTGAAAGAAATAGAAATGACTGTAAAACATAGTGAAACAAGTGTTATTACAGAATTTGAGATTATGTAATTCCGTTTGGTAATTACTTACTTATAAAGATTTGTTAAATCATAGATTTTTAAAAAAGAAAATCATTTAAAGAATGACAATAATAATGTCATTGTTAAAGAAAAATTCCTTGCTTCTAAATAAATCTTTCCCTATTCACTATTATCTGAAAATAGGAATTTCATAAAAGTAACTGTTCTGTATAATTAGAATAAAGAATTATAGGGTGGTACACATACATTACTTAAAAACTGGATTTAGAAAGACTTTGGTGTAGTGAATTTTATAATTAGGGCCATTAGTAAAAGAATATGCAGTTTAACTAGTGGATTATATGTATACACATTAAAGTTACTTTTATCACTGATATAAACCAAGTCTGGAAATTAAACTACAATTATTCATAATTGGTTTTTATTTTACTAGTAATTTTACTAAAAGTCAATTTGCTTCCTGAAGTATGTATTTGAAGTAAATTCTGATCCAAATGGTATAGTTTTACCCTGGCACATTCTACAGACACAGTACTCTGAGACTGATCGCCACCTTCATTAACCGTCACTAAATTAACCGTATTATCTTCCAAATGTATACTGTTATTGATCAGATTAATATTACTCAATTGATAGCTATGATGTGAACCTTGATCTATGAGTACTACTTCCGTTTTTAAATCTTTGCACTCATCTTCAAGTTCCAATTTTGTTGTTACTTCTAACGGTATATCGGATCCAATCCCAATTTCTTTTGGGTTGATATTTATTACTTCTTCATTGCAACCTACAATATTGGCGGTGATAACAGATTCTTCAGCACCATCATCTTCATAAACAGTATTATCTGATAACTTGTGATTCAATTGGGTTTTATTTTCTTTTGTGTTATTCTTTTCATTTTTCTTTACATTATGCATTTTGATGTGTTTTAAAAGTTGTGATTTTGTAGAATATTTCTGGTCACATATTGCACATTCAAATGGTTTTTCACCTGAAAATTTAATATTGTATTGTAATGCCTTAAGAAATCGATTTACATTTCGTTCGCATATTAGCAAACATAATTTTTTTTTTAATTTTTGATTTTTAAATAAACAACAAATATAAAAAGAAATATATTACAAAATAATGAAACGGATTTCTATATCATGTTTAATATACATCATTAGTCAAATTCTAATTTTAATATTCTTGGATAGTTTTTTATTTTGGCTTCATCTATATGAAAATTAGTGATGATTGATGGTAATGTGCGAGTAAAATCTGATTCAGCCCCCAGAACAGTACATAACAGGCTGTTACTATTAAAAAGCAACTCAATATATTTTAGGTTACCATAACCTAATTTGTTTACAAACATCAAAGGCATAGTTACATAATCAGTGTTTGTGTCCGCGCATCTGGCTTCAGAATAGATATACAATGTAATTTTAAACCTAAAAAAATATAATACAAATGTTGTTCCATACTTTCTTGCTTAGAGTGTTATACATGCCATAGAGTGTGGTGCGGGAAGAAACTCGCGCTACTTGGCACGTGCAGTATCGATGAAAAAAGTTGATAAGGATAGGACATTGTGGCGCTTTCAAAGTGAATGAACTCTTTACAAGAATGATTAAAAAAAATCCTGAGGATACATGAAATCTACCATTTAAACACTTTGCACAAAAAGACATATAATCTTCGACTTCTTACAGATTTCTTGTTCTTACAATAGTTTTATATATGATTGTAACTTTATATAATTTTGGTTTGAAAAGATCTACCTTCAAGTTTCTTGCTCGTTCTTCTTGAGCGATACTGTCTTATGAACAAGTGGTAATTTAAAAAGAATTGTAATATTAAAATACTGCAAATACTTTAAATGTTATGAAATATTTTAAGTGTTATAGCGTTTGAAATAAAGTTATTATGAATTTGAATTTTGAATAATATCCTAACAACTGTTTAAATATGGACTATTGTTGGACTATGGTTAAAAATATGTAAAAAAAATAAAATATAAATTTTGTAAATACTTTCAAATATTATTATTTTTACAAAATGCGTTTAGTTTTTCAATATAATCAGAATTTTAAGTTTGCAATGTTACTATCTAATCATTGGCTCTTGTGAATAAACATTTATGTGAATTTTTGTATGATAGGTATCAACCATAGAAAAATGATGTATCTGTGTCAATATTATCTCAGATTACATTTTTTTATTTTATGAGTGAAATGATAGGCATTTGATTAAAATTTTAGTCATTAGTACCAACTCAGTTAGAAGCCAGGATGCGAGAGTTCCACTTTTATCGAAATCTTTATGATGTGAATTTTCAATAAGTTTAAGACTGGATTAAATAATTATTTAAAGATACAAACTTTATATATAAAAATTCAACTTGCATACATTTGCAAAATTTGACAAGTAATCCTTTTAAGGCCCCTTGAAATTGTGGTACAATATTGAATACCAATATGCGCGTATTTTTACTGTATCTACTAGTGTTTGTCCCATACTTTATCCACATATTTGTTATCGCACCAAATTGATTATTCACATAAAGCTGTATATTTGGAAGCTACATATATTTGGAACTAATATTTGCCCCGGCGTCATATAAATGAAAATCGTGACCGATAGCGGTATTGAAATTAAGAGACAGGAAATAAAATAGAAAACCAAGACCGGACCGAAATTGAGAACGGGACCGGGGTTGCAATTGATTGTGGGAGTAGTTTTAAAATCAAGAGAGTCACTGGAATCGAAATCTATGATCAGGGCAGGCGGAAAGTTAGTAAGATATGAAAATGTAAATCACCTGTGTGCACCCGTTTGTGGTCGCGCAATCGTGTACGGGTTGTGAAGTGCTTGTTGCACACTTCACATACAAAAGGCGCCTCGCCTGTGTGCCGCCGCATGTGTGCACGCATATCTTTGCGCGCGAATCTAAAACCATTTCTTTCATGCACTATTCTTGTGACAATGATAAATAATGTTAATGTTGAGAATTTTTTCATGATATCAATTACTCATATTTGTTATATAATGTATTCGTGCATTATTCTATATAAATGTAAATTGCTTTTCTTTGTGACGAAATTATTTTTGAACAGAACAGTTAAAGGTATTGTATAACTACATAGTATATAAAAATTTATATGCTTTATAATTTTAAATCAATACACACTTAAAACTTATGATTATTATATTTGAGTTATAATATGTAGTTAATAATGAAAATCAAGCGACATAAGAATTAATAATTTCATACCTTCCGCTTGTAAAAAATTTGAATAAAAAATAATCTATACACGAAGAAGGGAAATGAGTCCTAGCTCCCAATATTTGAAGTAAACAATAGAAGCTTTATAATTATTTCACAAATGGCAAATCAGTGATTTCGTTTCTAATCATTAACTTTGATGTTTTAATCAAATTTAATTAGCTTTATTTACATCGCGGTGGCTAGATGGCTCTACTATCGTCCAATATAACATTAGTAATACTATTAAATATTGAATAGCGATATAATTAACAGCTTGTGTAACTATTTTTTTTGCTCAAGCACCTACGTAGATCATTTGACTTGATAGTGTATTAGTATGAGTAAACTGAACATTGTAGACTTATAGACATCAAAGTGCATCTTGGTCTTTTGTTAGTCAGATATTATTAAACACATGCAGTAATAAGTAATGCTATCTCATTCTAATATGTGTCCTAAGTTTAAGTTATGTTATAATTGAGTGCATGTTGAAGTTATAAATGTGGGTGTAGTTGAAAATGAATTTGTAATTTAAATTACTTTTGATATATTAATGTATGTTTCATTTCAATTCCATACTTTTTTTACTGTAATTAGCTTTCATTTGCGACTTCATTTGTATTTATTAGAGAATGACATGAAACATGACATAGATTAGTAGTGAAACCCACTCTATCAAATAGTAAAGACCCCATCAAAATGCGTTCAGTGATTTTAACATTATGCCATAACAAACAGAATGAGACAGGCAAAAAAAGTCTAAAGAGCATTGTTTTATATTCAGATCCATATAAAAAGTCGATCTCATTAGTTATTCATAAACATTGTTAATGTATGGAAAATTTATTACAGTTTTATAATAGTACTAGTTGGCACGGCAGATGTTCTGCCCTTTCAAATAAGTAGCATGGCCTTTAAATATATTCTTGCAGCTCAGTTTGCATAGAAATAAAATAATTTTTTTTATTTTTTTTTTATCGAGAATGGACCATATTTAGATGTATGCTAAAATCGAAAAATGGAATGCATAAAAATATTCTTCATATTCAAATGTGTACCTATGTATACAAACATACACATACCACTTTAATGGCAATCGGTTGACCAGTCTAGATGTTGATAGGGTGCAGCGCCATTTAGTGGCAAGTTGTAGCAAAATGAATAGTGCAAAAATATTTTTTGTATTCGAATACCTATATATATTACCATGGCAATTGGTTGAACATTGTAGTTGGCAAACTGTAATGCCATCTAGTGGCAGGATACAACTAAGTGGACAGCATAAGAATTTTCTTCATGAGACAAGAACGCTTGGAGTATACAAACATACATTCATATATATATATATATATATATCATAACAATGTATGTTTGTATATATATATAAACTCCCAAGTATTGACCAATCATTGTTAGCATTTATATATGAATATACAGATATATATATATATATATATATATATATATATATATATATATATATATATATATATATATATATATATATCTGTATATTCATATATAAATGAATACATTTAGTTCCTTTTATGACCACTTTTATCCCATTTTTAGGGTTCCGTACCTCAAAAGGAAAAAACGGAACCCTTATAGGATCACTTTGTTGTCCGTCTGTCCGTCCGTCCGTCCGTCTGTCAAGACCCTTTTTCTCAGGAACGCGTGGAGGTATGAAGCTGAAATTTATATCAATTACTCAGGTCTACTGTCCCTTGAAGCTGTGAAAAAATCAAACTTCTAAGCCAACGCAATCAAAAGATACAGCCGTTTATGCCGCAAATTTTCGACACTTGCAAGGGAATCAAAACCTACAGGGTGCTTCCCGTGAACTCAGAATCTTGAAATTTGGTACGAAGCAACGTCTTATAGCATAGATAAAGGAAAATTACGAAAACCATAAATTTTAGTTACATCACATAATATATATTTTTTAATAATTTTAAACTTACTACCCATTTCCCTCATAAACGCGTAGAGGTATTAAATTGATATTCATACCAAATACTCAGGTCTATAATACCTTTAAGCTGTAACAAAATCAAACTTCTATGTCAACGCAATCAAAAGAAACAGCAATTTGCTGCATATTTTGAAACTCGCAAGTACTCGCAAGGGAATCAAAACCTAAAGGGTACTCAGTCGACCTAGAATCTTGAAATTTGGCATGAAGCAACGTTTTATAGCACACATAAAGGAAAATTCTGAAAACCTTAAATTTTAGTTACATTACAAAATATATATTTTTAATAAATATAAACTTATTACTTTTTTCCTCATGAACGCGTAGAGCTATCAAGTTGAAATTCATATCAAATACTTAGATCTAATTGCCTTTAACCCGAAAAAAAATTCTAAGTCAACGCAAAACGCAAAACGCAAAAGTACAACCATTGATACCGCATATTTTGAAACTCGCAACTACACGCAAGGGAATTAAAACCTAAAGACCACTTCCCGTTGACATAGAATCTCGAAATTTGGTAAAACGAACTTTGTAAACCTTGCAGGTTTGTACGGAACCCTCGGTGCGCGAGTCCGACTCGCACTTGGCCGGTTTTTTATTTCATAAGAATGAAATAAAAATGGGATGTAAATTATCTCGATATAAAAAGAATTGTTATCCATGTAGTGACATCATCAATTACAGATTGACGTTTTGGAATCATTTCTTACTTGAATTACACGGAACAATTTCATTACTATCTATATTTCCACAATAAAATACTGTAATATATGAAATGTATTTATCAAACCTTTTTCCACATTCATCACAACTGTATGGTTTCTCTCCTGTGTGAATACGTTCATGAGATTTTAAACTTGACCAAGATGAAAATTTACGATCACAGTTCTCGCAAGAATATGGCTTCTCACCTAAAATATAACAACAAAAAATATAAAATCCCATAACAATATTTTATGAAAATTTCCGTAACAAAGAAATATTAATTTTCCCTTGTAAATAATTACTTTTATAGATTATAGACTGTAACCAAGTCACTATTTTATGTACATAAACATGTATTGAAATACCTGAATGTGTTCTCATATGCAATGTGAGATTGGAACTCTGTATGAAAGTTTTTCCACAAGCAGAACACACATATGGTTTTTCCCCTGTATGAGTTCTATGATGTGTGTTCCTTGTCGATTCGTGTCGAAATCTACAAGAACAAAATACTTGACTAGTGAAATTATTACATATAGAATTCTACAATATATCTTTTACTACATCTTTAAGTACATGTTACAAGTCTGCATACCGAGCTGTGGGCAGAAACTAATTGAATAATAAAATGTGACATTATAAATAAAAAACATTTCATGTTTGTGAATCCAAACCAGTAATAAAGCATCTTTCAGTACATATTCTTTGATAACATACGACAGATACTTATCATTAGGAAATTCATTTGGTGAAGTTAACAATAAGCAGGTTGTATGTTTGCTTAACATGTTCTTGACTGATTTTACAGATAATGCTTAAGATTTATAAAAACAGAAAACCGAGCATCAATGTAAACAGAGATACTGCTGCATATCCTGTAACTGCTTCAAAGTCTAAATGAAGTTTCTATGTGGAAAGATGCCATAAATATACCCTATACCCAATTATGCAAGACAATCTGGTATACAAGAGGCATAAAGATAACTACTAAATTACATAGACTACATCCAATTATATATTCTGGCAACCAAGGTCTATCTGGTAACGAATATGGACAAGATCGAAGTTGCACACTCACCAATAACAGCACTGAATATCGACAATATAAAATTACACTTTGAGGTCTATGTCACATCAACAAACATCAAAGAAGAGACTTTGAAAAGGAAGATAATATAATTCAATTAATAGTGAAGGCTATGTGGCATTTTTAAATTCATCAACAGATATTGAGTTCTGATCCAAAAATGTTTTAAGCACACATGGTCTCGTTATCATTTTAATGGATTATACTTTAATATGTTGACTCATTTTAAAAAAATGTGTATAAATCTAATAAATACTTATCTACATAATAAGTGTAGGTCTATCACACAAATAATAATTAATTCTATTAAATTAAATATGAAGCCATTGGATGCTTTACTAAAAGAATTACAAAAAAATAAAAGTAACAACACCTTTTATCGCAGTAATTGCATTTGTGCGGTTTAATGTCATTGTGCGTGAGCATGTGCGAGCGCAGCAAACGCGGCGATGGGAACGTCTTGTCGCAAATGGAGCACGTAAATGGCCGCTCGCCTGTGTGTCGTCGTAAATGCGAACGCAGCGCAGATGCCTCCACGTACCTACGGCATGTAAAATTTTAAATTTATATGTCGTACGTTAATAATGACAATGATTAACATCGTTATTAAAATTTTGTGTTGCAACTGTTAATAATATATCTTAATTAATGATTAATAAGCCATGTAATAAAAGTTATTTTATCAGGAAAATTTTAAGTTTCCTAACAGTTTCCTGTAATAATTATAACAATAATTGTTACAGGAAACTGTTATCTTCGTCTTTATCATCATATATATTAATACACTAAGTTTGAGATGTTTGCCTCCCTTTTCAGAAAAAACCTCACAATTACTCTACATAAATTTTATATCATTTCATAGACAATTGCTTATTCTACCGGCATCAACAACTAAAAAAATTATTATTGCTTCTGTTTTTGTA
The DNA here is from genome assembly GCA_005406025.1 of Eumeta japonica. Lineage (NCBI taxonomy): Eukaryota > Metazoa > Arthropoda > Insecta > Lepidoptera > Psychidae > Eumeta > Eumeta japonica. Next base: position 22,334 of record BGZK01001442.1, read on the forward strand.
AATTAATTAATTATTAAAGTTATATATATATATGCTGCCATCTGATAACTTTAAATTTTACAACAACATCAAAATGATTAACGTTCAGTAATTTTTTATTCAAATATTTCTTTGATCTTTCATCTGACCTTTATAATGTAATATAACAAAAAGAAGATTGTTACAAATAGTACCTGATAAAATTTGATTCATTAAATTGAATTGAATTATTTATTTATATAATAATTATAAAAACGATATGATAAAATGTCTAGGCTAAGAACATGGAAAATCAAGCAGAAAGATAGGGTAAATCAAATTGTATCAGATATACATATATATATATATATATATATATATATATATATATATATATATATATATCTGATACAATTCGATTTACTTTTTTATCATTTTTTTCATTCATTATCACTTTACTAAATTACTGTAAATATTAATTTCATTTCCTTTTTATATATATATATATATATACTTAAAATATTGTTTATGAAGAAGTTTTGTAATAAAAAGGAAATGAAATTAATATTTAGAGTAATTTTGTAAAGTGATAATTATTATACATAATTGGTGCGAATTCTCCGCACAGGGTCTAGTTTTAATTATTTCTTTAAGTATCACTTTAACAATGACAAAGAGGAAAAACAAAAATTTGGAAAATCCAAAAGTGCATCTCTCATAATACCTATTGATTTTTATTTAGTGTATATTATTGCAACTACTATAATCCAATCTCTTTGAAGTAGGTGGGTAACAAAGAGCTAGATTTACTACTAGAAGTCACCACAAAACATTGCAATACCTCATTGGAATATCATTTCAAAAATCATATTTTTATTAATTATAATTTAATGACACCAAATAAGACAACCATTTTCAATAGGAAACTACGTACTGCAATTACAAAGCTAATAATAAAAAAGAACAAAATTTCTATTTTAAAACAATCTCAACTGCTTTGCATATGAGCCGTGCAATAAAAGCCTTCTTTGTTCTTACTTTATATACATAATAATTTCCAAAACAGAGTATTTGAAAGCAGGAAATATTTTTATAAAAGAAATTCAATATAATTTTTAAGATTGTTTATCTTTTATATAAACTTAAGCTGTAGAGATAGCTTGTCCTTTGAATAGATTTTCACAGCGTGTATAATAATCGATATATACAATGACGAGCTTCATTAATAAGATGATATATTTGACATGCGCGCGCAGTCTCTGAGAAATGACCCTTTATAGGAATAAACAAACATTTTAATTTTATATAAGCTTAGAGTTACATTTGACATTTAAAATAAAAATAAATAATTCACATTACAGTTTTGAATTAACACTGACAACTATGCTGGTTATTTATGTGTTAAAATTATTTGACCCGCGCTCGTATCATCTTTTTCAAATTCAATGATAATTCAAAAATCCCTATGTTTCAGTTTATTTCATGTTCGAATTATTGTAAACTTCTAATGGACGAGTTTTAGCATTTTCAAACAAAACCTTTTGTTGCATATATGGCACGCATGCTTCTTCTCAAGTGCTTCCCCGGTGTGTGTGCGCCTGTGACGGCCCAACGCATACAGTTCTGTGAACGCCTTGTTGCACACATCACATTTGTATCTTTTCTCTTCCATATGCCGTTTTACATGACGTTTTAATAGTTTTTTGGCTGAAAATGCAGACTAATATTATGAAAGAGAAAGTAACTCTGTTTATTTGTCTATTTGTTTGTTATTTTTTCACGACTAAATGGCTGAATAGATTTTGCCGAAATTTGGCAAGGAGATAAACTATATCCCGAGGAAAGACATAGGCTACTTAAAATGGATTAAATAGGGGAAAATTTGTATGGCCAATATTTAAATTCATACCGCGAACCCAAATATGAATTTTCATATGCCCAACTTTATAATATAAAAAAAATCACATTTAAGTTTTCGATAAAAAAATAAAGATGTAGGTGTTTCAGTGTTTTTGCAAAATCATTCTTAAAGTAGGTAAAATAGGGGATGGAAAATATGAAATATTTCTCGAATACACTCATTATGTAGATGATACATTTTTATGAAAATAACTTATGTTATTACCAAGGAAATTTTATATAGATAATATTTGCCATTTACATTATGCAATTTGGAAGGATAGTTTTTGAGATACCGAACTATTACCCAAATACTTGTGAGCATAATATTATAGCAACAAATAATTGCGGAGCGTAGAGTTCAGGCGGATTATGTAAAACGAAGGAGTTGGGGAAGCAGGGTATCGGAATATCGGGAGATCGCATATAAAAAATAAAAATATAAAAGCCATCAAAAACATAAAGGTGAAGATGTACCAGAAACAATTGTATCTTATCAAGATACAAAGAGGATCTCCTTTTTGACTGAAAAATTTATAGATTATGTTCTTTAGCTTTCAACTCCAAAAACAAGTAGGTAATTAGTTGTTTTTAGAATCTGTATAAACAATTATTGAAATAGGTGTTTGAAAGCAGTTTTCTTTTTTGTTTTTGAAAAATTAATAACTTTAAATTCATTTAGCTACTTGGCATTTGGATTAAACCAGGGTTAATATAATTGGCCAGGCATGTCCTTTGTTTTTGTATGAAGTATGTGGGAAAGCAGTATTTTAATAGCCATTAAAGAGAAGTTCCTGGCAACAAATTGCAGTACTTATTATCCCCTGAATCTTAACAGTTAAGGAGTGTTGTAGCTTCCATCATCAGCTCAGCAGCATGATATGATAACTACCAGGTGCGAAAACTTGAATAATATAAAAAAAGAGCTCACACAAACTATATATGCCTGTAATAATTGAGGGTATCTCTAGATTTTCCTGTGATGCCTATCATCAGATCCTGACTCGGAACCACCTTGAAAGAGAATAACCTTCCAAACAACAAATATGTGGAAATCGGTCCACAATACCACTGAACATACATAAAAAATACCTAGCCACATTGTGAAGTCCCGTGGCTTACCACGCCTGCGCAGTAAAAGAGGTCGTAATCGATTATGGGATTGAGTTTAAAATCAAGATCGTCTGTATTTATAGGTCTCTTTATTTTTTAAAGTAGATAATTATTTGAACATAAACAATAAGTTTATGGTCAAACGCAAAGATGTACATGTCACAGAGAGTTTTTAAGTAACTCTTTATACAGCAAACTCAAGCAGATGAATACATCTATCAAGTGGTGTTTTTGAAAGTTTATTTCCATATACATGAACATGTATGCTGAGATCTTACAATATTAAATCTTAATTCAAGTTATTAATACAACATTCAATTTGTAAATTTAATTTAACAATGTTTTTATGCTCCCCATCTTACACACACACGAACCCGTGCAATTATATAGTTAAAAAAAATTAGTTACAGTTTTTTTTATAATTGAAATATGATGTATACAATTCATAGATAATCCTTCACTTGCCTAATCATATGTTTTTACTGTATGCCAATTTTTATCAAGATTGTTCAACCCCTTCTTAAGTTATAAAAAAACATATGGACAGACAAACAAACAGTAACTTACTTGCGCAATCACACGTTCCTGTATACCAATTTGCATCAAGATTGGTTGCATTGTTTTTAAGTTATAAAAAGCCATACAAACAGAGTGGAAAATTTTTGGCAGAAATGGGGGACAGTGAAGCATGAAATTAGACTAAAAAATGTATGCACAGACAGAATGTACAGATATTAATACATTCTCAAAAACATATGAAGAACTATTATAAAAAATATAACACTTTATTATCTTTCTTATATCAAAGTTAGACATTTTTAAAACATAATATTTCTTACCTAAATAGACATTTTTAAGTTGAAAATAATTTAAGCTAATAAGGGCTATGAAACTCTTATCTCAACCAACGACCAACATACACTTGACCAATCTTAAAAGGTATCTAAGAAAAAGAAAAAGTAAATATTAAGGGTCTTGTAACACATACCTGTAAACATTTTATGGCATTCAACACATTCCCAATTGCCATCTGCGGCATGTATAGCGGAGTGTATTTGTAAATCTTTTTTCAGTATAAATGTTTCTTTGCAATCTTTACATGAGAATGGTTTATCCTCAGGGCCATGTTTTAATTTTATATGTGTTTTCAAAGTCTTCAATTTTTTAAATCTCTGAAAAACATTGATCATCAGATAAAATGGAAGAACAATATTTTTGATGTATTTGCTTAAATGACCTTTTAGCCACATACCTAAACACAAATCACTATAAAATAAAAATTTCATAACGAAAGTAGTAAAGTTAAACCTTAAAAGTAAAAAGATCTGATACTAATCTGGATCTCTATTAATAAGTTTTATATAGTAAAGAACTTTGTGTTACAACATTAATTTTGCAATGTATTTATTAAAGAAAAATACTAATTCTACTAATATTAAAACTCAAAATTATTCATCCATTTATTAATGTTCAGGAGAAAAGGGCTTTGATAAATCGGGTCCTATAAGCATATAAGCGTACTAAGATAAGATTAACATACAAGCTATTTGTAAATCAATAATCTCCAATGATATATGTATGCCAAATCAATTTTAACCACAAATGTAACATTAAATATAGTGTCTTAAAAATCAACTATTGACAACACATATATACAAGGATAATACTTTTGAGTCTATAATATTAATTATATGTATCTATTAAATCAAATCTCAGTATATATGACAAGGTTTTGGTGTGTTTCTTATATGAGAAACTTATATGTTTATTCATCCCAAAATTATTTTAAATGTAATGAATTTTGTAGCAGTAACATTAGAATATATAATGAATTTTATGACAGTGAAATTACATTAATATACATGTATATATAAAGCAATTCTTGCATTAGGACAAAATTAAATAGATAAGACTTGAAAAATAATATACTCAGAAATCACACATGATTTTACATATGTAAATATGAATATATATATCTTTTGCATGTCAAAATACCCAATAACCACTAAAATATTGTTGAAACTGTAAATTATAAACTTACTTTAGAACATATTGAACATGTATACCATTTAGCAGCAGATTTTATTGGACTGTGATGATTTTGCAAAACTGGAAAAGGAAACACTGTCACTAACAATTTTTCGAATATAAAACATAATAATTTTATGTTATAAGTCAAAAGTGAATGAAAACCAATATTTGCAATCAAAGTTAGGAAAAAACCAATATTGCATTTGAAATTTGATAATAAAAATACAGCAAAACTCACCTAATGATGATTTAATACATTTTCTTACAATGTCAGCTTTACATCTAAATAAAAAAAAAATTTTGTTTTAGTAAAATTTCATTACACAAAAAAATTTATGCTTCTGTTTTTACTGTACAAATTATTTTACTAACATTTTTAAAACTCATTTAATGTAGTACTGTAATAGACCTTATCATGAATTTTATAAAAAGGAATATAAAACTCTTACTTCTCATTGTGCTTTTCAGCTTCATCTTCATTTTCCAATTCATTTTCAAAGATGAGTCCATCTGGAATAATGTACAATGAGATTCTTAAAAATTATTATTAGTCACTTAAGTGAACTATTTGGCATCAATCTATTGAATGTGTCACAGATTTTCAATTTAAATCTTACAATTATTTTGTCACCTGTTCATAGCTAATAAAAAAGTCACAATCACAATTTCCAGAACAATCTGTACAGGATTAGAAATTTGTATGGATCTATGGGGAATTACTTTTTATTCAGTTTTACTTTACTTTTACAGTTATACTTGTGGTATATTTACTTTTTTATTATAATGTTAATTTTTTGGTTTTCATTCTTAATTTTTTTTCTTTCTCTTACACAATTCATTTTTTAATATGAAACCTTATGCAAAATTTATACTAAACAGATAAACAAATAAACATAATGATTATTTATCATCTCTAGCACATTATTGATCAAATATTTATTTAAAAAATTGTAATAAATTAATGAATAAAGAAATAGACAAGAACCAAGTTCATATTGCATTACCATCTAATTCTGAGTTACCCATGTTTAGTTTTCAATTTCGATTCCACTAAATTCCACGGTCAAAGTACATAGATTTCAATTCTGATTTCACTTCTGTTTACTATTAAGATAGTCTATTGTTATTGCTTATCTATTGTTAATGTAGAGAATTTTTTTTAGAATTGGTTAAATAATTCAGGTCAATAGTACAAATATGCAGACAAAACCGAAGGCAAAATCTCGTTTTTTTTAAGAAACCTTTCCATTTACATGTACAATATATCTCTTAACTTTCATAATTTCAAGATTCAGTTGGTTGATAGTATATATTTATACATGATCTAAACAACTTTCTTGCAATTCTTACAAAATTCACTTAAAATAAGGGGTAGAACAAATATATGCATAAAATGTTTGAAACGCACTTTTCAACAACCTTTTGTTTGTAAACTGTTTATTCAAAAAAGTATAGAAGGAAAATATTTAACATGGAGTGTTTTGGTAGACCTTACATTGTTGTGGAATATTCTGCAGATGTAAATTTCCACTATAAAGCTTAATTAACACATAAAATCTTTGTTTAACAAAATATATATCTAATATACACTTATATACTGATAAGTTATTTTTTTTCAAGTCAATCAGCTGAATTATGTAAAGAGGTTACTGCATTCAAAAACAGTCACAACAAAATTATATAAAATAAAAAAAGAGCGCAAAAAGTTACAATGTAATGGTAATACATCTGGTAATGGTAATAGTAAGTATTGTCTAATTTCTTATGTATTTGTTTAAGGAATATAAAATAATTTATAACCTGTACATAAGAGTAATTAAAAAAAATTCTATCTTGCAAATAGGTTTAAAAATTTTGTTTAAGTAAATAAGCCTGATATATTAAAATATGAGCTATTAGATAATTCGCGTCACATTTTTTAATTTTTCATAGGAAATGTATGAGAAAAATTATTTCTGCTTTTTTGATTCTTCTAACTACCTAATGATACATCAAACAAAAAATCAATACATATTTTTGTAGAGAATAAACGCTCTACAAAAAAGGTCCTAAGTATGTAATTTGATGATAAATGCACTTATTCAAGGTCAAACTTTAATTTATCTTTAATTTGACCAATATTCGAGTATTACAGCAGAAATATTAGACATATTGAAAAAGTATATGTGATTGTAGATGTAAAGCAAAATTTAAAAAAAAAAGTGGCACTCTGGGAGTGCTTGAACAATTATGTGTGTATTTTTTCAATCATTAGGAAATATTTTTTGAATCATCAGGAAATATTTTATTGAGCAGGAAATACATTTAAATTAAGTGTTCTTTTATTAATTATTATTATAAAGTACCACTACAAAAATTATATTACAATTGTCATTTAAAGCGCTATTGCACATGAAAAATAATGTATGTCATTTTACATACAAAAATTGCAATCTATTGCTTAAAACTTAAAAAGTATTACGAATACAATACGATAAGTTCCGACATGAATATATATCTATGTTGTATGTATATACACAATATATCATTAGGCTGATTTTTTTTCGCGACTATTTTTTTGTCTTTACTCCATTGACGGAATATTGTTCGAACTATTAAATAAAAAATTCCAACCAAAGGACGGCTCTTAATTCCAATTTTAAGTACTCACTAAATGAATTTAAAGTTTTCTCATTTAATTAACAGTATGTTGTAACTTATTAAGTACATTCAAAAAAATATATATGTATATATATAGTTAATATATTAAAACAAAATGCATTAATATTTTTTTGACTCGTACTTATTAGTACGTTATAACTTATTAAGTACGTTCAAAAAAATATTAATGCGTTTTGTTTAAATATATTAACTATCGTTATTTTGACTATTAAGATTAATTTCATATCACTGATCCATAAATATTTTTTTTTCTGTTGTAATATCAAAAGGAAAAATAAAAATTGCAATAAAATGGATTAATTCGGTGTTTTCTTATCTTTAATCAAATCTTTCTCCAATACAATTTATTTTTCGGGTTCGGTTTTCGACTTATCTTGTAGAAATTAAATTCTCTACAAAAAAGGTCCTTTGCAATTTTTGCGTCAAGTCAATAGATTTGGAGAAAAATCGAAAAACCACGATTTTTGAGTGAAAATCGACTATAAAATTTTTTACTGACCAGATACATCAAAAATTAAATATTGGCTACTAAGGCTTTTGAAGAAGAAGGATCCCTCTAAAATTTTCTCCTATGGTCAAAGAAATTTGATGAAATGTCTCCAAGCTATAAATATTTTAAGCAAAAAACATTATTTTTACGTGTTAATTAAATGAGAAAACTTTAAATTCATTTAGCAAGTACTTAAAATTGGAATTAAGAGCCGTCCTTTGGTGGGAATTTTTTATTTAATAGTTCGAACGATATTCCGTCAATGGAGTAAAGAAAAAAATATAGTCGCCAAAAAAAAATCATCCTAATATATCATATATAGCAAACGTCGTGTAAATGAGGCCAATGTATGTAGATACAGAGTAAAGGTATGTAGATAGATACAGACATGTAGGTAACAGTAACAGTATCGCAAGTTCAATGGTTTTTATCCCATCTCAAAAAATGCCAACATGCCTGTGTATTCTATGTATGTACATATGTACATAATATATACTTATATACAGAGGTGTTGGTTACATAACACTAACAGTGTCACAAGTTCAATGGTTTTTCTCATCTCAAAAATGCCCAACATGTCTAAAGAAGTTTTCACTTACTACTATTCCATACACTTCAAAAATATTTGAATACGTATGGAATTTTTAAAACATTAACAGTAACTAATAACATAGTTGAATGAGGAGTAGAATTGATTAAAGAATGTAATAATTCTTCAATCAATTCTACTCCTCATTCAATTATGTTCAACAGGCCTATTTTTATACTTGACAAAACATCTAAGCCCGTTTGCAAGATTTTTTTAATCATCCTACTGTGTATGTAATATATACATACATAGATAATAAATAAATCATAAAAAGCACTGTCTTATACTGGATTAGACAAAGAGAGAATGTACAGAATCTACAGATTCATTTATTATTAGTATCAATAAGTAATGAAAAAGTTTTACATTCAACAGAATACTTTTTTATGTTCCTTTTTTTATAGAAATAATGAATGTTCATATGTACCTACCTTGAACACTCTCATCGTATTCTGTTTTAACATCATAATCTAAAGCTGTGGAAGTTGTTGGCCTGAAATACAACATTATTTTTATTTGACAATGACCATTTAAATAATGAAAACATGTTACGTTAATTTACATGTGGCAGAGAAGTTTCAATCATAAAAATTGAAACAAAGCTAATAATTATTGTTGTGTCAGGTTTGTATCACCATTAACTAAACAAACATACCATGCCGCAATCTTTCGTTCTTATGCTTCTCTATCTAAAAAAACAGATAGTGGAGAAATCTTATTATTTTAAATAGTGAAGCTTGAACCTTAAAGATTATCAAACCTTCGGTTTGAAACTGAGGTAGCAGTTTCCCTTGTGCTTCAAAACATGACAAAGCCACTACATTATACACAATTACAGTTTATAACCTCTTTAAATTTTTTCATTTCTTCTGACAATTTTTTCCCTTATTTATAGAATCTCAAAAACAGAAAACTTCATTCAAAATTAAAGTATAATTTTATTGTGATAGACATGTTGTGGTCAATTTGGCTTAAGCATGAAAATGGGTCGACTTGACTGGTTACCACACTCTTCCAGAATACTACTGTGAAGTAACAGCTTTTTGCTGTTGCATTTCATCTAATGAGTGACAGTTCCGGTAGCCTAATCTCCCCTTCATAACCCACCTCACCCCCAATCCTCCAACAGCCCACTCCCTCCCTATCCGATATCCTATTCCTACTCAATGGGCCAGCAATGCGACAGTGATTCCTTTGGGGTTGCAAGTCTGCATAGGAAGCAGTCATCATCTGCTTTTTGATGGCTCACATGCTCGTTTGCTCCTCAATCTACTATGATAAAAACTAATGACATTTTTATTAGATTCTGAAAGATTAACTAAAATCAGTTAGCCAATTTAAAAATAGTTAAGGTCTGTTAATTCTAACATATCCATAAAAAGCATAAGTTTTACTCGTACAAAATGATGCTTTAATTGTCACTAAAAAATAAATGCAGTTTTATTAAATATCGGAATTATTTTTGGGATTCCATATCAATCTACGTGTACCCAAAGAATAGATAGATATCTAACTTATGGTTAGGTGTTGGTAGCAGAAATCTTCCTGGATGCATACACTTACACCAGCAGGACTATGTCAAGTTCTAACCTAGGTAGTCTAGATATGAAACATCAGTTGGAGTAGGTATCTTTGTCTTGGATAAATGTTCTTACATTTATTTTTGAAATGGTAAATCTGGTTTAATTAACCAGATTGATCATTTCAAAGTGGTGGAGGACCATGTTTAAGTTTAAACATAGTCCTCAAATGTTGCAAATGTACACAGATTGCATGGAAAAAATTTCATTATTGGTTTGCTTCATTTGCTCCAAACAGAAAATAAGTATGCTTGTGTTTTCCTCGTCATATGACAGACAGTTCAAGCACAAATCAAGGTTACAGGTACTTCTTGAGAAAGTCTCATTCAAAACTGCTGCAACATCTAACAGGGAATGGAGAACTCACTCACTGAAGAAAATTTTAACAGTGAAAGCCATTTCAGGTCCATATTCTGTGAGAGTGTGGATTTTTGGCAATCAAATGGGTACAGGTGATTCTACAATAAAAGGTTTCGAGTCCATAGAGGATGTGGTCAACGAGAGAAGTTGGAGTTTTTCAATTAAATATTTAAATGACGATTTTAGTCCCATTTATGTACCTTTTCATATAAGGAAAAGTCATGTTAAACATATTTTGTTACATTTTAGAAGGCCAGGGTAAATACATCGGGTAGAGTAGAGCCATCAAGATCAGGATGGATTCGTATTTGACTAGAGGAGAGAATTTGATGTAATAAAATAGTAAATAAAATCAACTTTTAGTCAATATTGTACAGCCTTTTTTTATCTAAAACTATAGCAACTTTAATATCATTTTTTATTAAAACTTAAGTAAAAAAATTAAGTAAGACTAACACCTTTTAAGTGATAATCAGATAAATCAGGATAATTTTCATATTACCTATACTTACACTACACAATTCATGAAATTAACATGTTTTACTCAGATTTAAGTTAAAAAAAAAACAACTCTCTTGTCTACATGAAAAGAATTTAAAAATAAAATGCTTAAGCTTTCTCAAACACATTCACAGACTTTTTAGAACATCTTTTGCCCTTTCAAAATAGAAAGTGCCTGAACAATTTGATCTTGAGGTGAATAAAAAACTTTAAATAATTTTCTAGTTTTGTTCCCTATTTTACAGAAAAATATGTGTATCTCATCATTTTCCGAACCTATACATGTAGCCACATAACAGTACATTGTTCTTTTTGATAATAATTTGACTAGAATGAAGTCGCCTTTCGTTTTTGAATATTTTTTTGTGGATGTTGACGGTTGTTGTTCATGCCCTATCTGATGCTTGCTGCTTTTGGGTGTAATGATTTATTCACTGTCAGATAGATTACCTTTCTCGTTCTCAGACTTTGAATCCGATCCATAAATATCCTCAATTCGGAGACGAAATTCGTTATTAGACTAGTATACCATGACACCAAATTTAAAATGATCAAAATTCATATTTTCATTTCAAAAGCAGCTTAATTTTTCTAATGTGCTAATTTATTCTTAAGCTTATTTATTGTCATCTTTTCTTTAATTAATGAAATATCAATCTTCTGACTCGATCTGATTTAAGACAACTATAACTCTTCTATGAAAATTCCTTTGCAGCATTTGATTATCAACATCTGAGATGTTGTGTTTGATACCTTTAATCACTTTGGTGCACACTTCTTCTCTAATCTTTCGGATGTGTTAACTTTTTCCGTGGTGCCATAATTTGTAACAATATTAGACAATAATGTAATAATAAGATGAACTGAGAACCACCTTGATTTTTTTTATCATTCATGAGAATTTTCTTTTATCATAATCATTTAAGGCATTTAAAACGGAAGTTGATGCAAGTTTACTATATCTGAATTAGTTTGAATAAATATCATATGATGCATATTATCTCCCCTGGTTAGTGAATCTTTTCATCAGGTCATCTTACCAGGGAAATATGGCAGGGGAGAGATGTTTTCGTAACAAATTATATATCAAACTTGAACTGCTACAGTATCATTAAATTAGAGCAGCAAATGCAAGTTAGTTAAGTGAATATTGTAATTTTTACAAGTTACCAGAGGAGAGGCACAGTCACTTCCGTGAAACCACTACATCACACCGATGTGTTGCACCAACTAACCAATGACGATGCTTTAACGGCTCGTGTGTTTAGTATTGCCAACTTTACGTCGATAGATGTTCTTGAACACTATTTTAAATATGACAGTCTAATATTTATGTTAATAGTAGCGGACCGAAATTCACCAGGGTAGATTCACAAGGTGGTACAAAAATTTAGTTTGAAAATTATTGAAAATAAATAAATATTGTTGTATTTTCCCTTAACAATACATAAGTATACTTATTTAAATTTGAGCTAAACATACTTCAATTTCCAACTGATAAAAATAAGTACTGTCTGTAAGATGAACTGAAACCGACAAGTGGACAGGCCAGGGTAGACTTTTTTAGACTTACAATAAAAAATCTATTTTAAACTGATTGCCGCTCAGACTACTTCTTATCGTAGAATCACTCATACATTTTCATGCTGCAGTCAAATTGCACATTTCTATCACATTTGCAAAAATCTTATTACTTAATGTTTTAATATAATTTTGAAGAAAAACAAGAAAAGTTTTCATTAGAATATCTCACTGTACAAAAAAAAATGATACACAAATTGAGATTTGTGTATCATGCTCTTTTATGAGTAAAAGAGCACAAAACTTTGTATAAAAATGCGATTAGTTGTGATATTAATAAGTCATGAAAATTGGTATTTGGGCTCTTCTTTTCTAATAAAGAAACAAATGTTAAAGAAATTTTAAAAATTAAAGCCTAAAGGAAGTAACAATGGAGGTCGAAAATTTGTATAGGAGTAACATTAATTAGGCTCATAATAATGGTATTTGATGTCTCTCTTCAAATATAGAAACAAAATTGTTTCAGTGCTTTTAGAAATGCAACTCTTAAAAAGTTGAAATGGGGGGGGGAGATAATAATACCTCTCATATATCAACCATAGTGGATGATGTGTGAGAATCGCTGAATATAGAGATGGACCATATATAAGAGTTTTGCCTGGTATATTCTATTTGATTATTATATTTGCTTGTAATATTTAAGGTTGATGATTGATCTTTCACTATAAGAAATAACTTTTATTGTATTTAAAAGTAGATACTCGAAACCCATGATTTCCTAAAAATTATAAACTCAAAAGAGAATATGATAATAAATTCCAAAATTACTTTTGACACAAATATTCCAACATTTTACCCTTGGTAAAACAGTAGTTATATAGGAATCCCTTTAAGGGGTCCCTTGAAGGATGTTATTTAAAATAGCATTCATTCATTCTGTCTATAATAAAATGCATAAGTAAAAAATTAATATTTATTTGTTTGAATTTATCTGTCAAATAAGCTAAAAATTAAATTCATGTATGATTTTTGGGCATTTGATGTATGAAATTTTAGTTTAGATTCCTTTTAAATATTAATATTGTAATTTTTTTGAATAAGTAGAAACAAGCTCATCTAATTGTAGAATTCCGATGATAGTAGTTATAAAATGTACAATTATATGTAAAGGAGTTTGATATTTGATATAAATAGAGGGTTAGAATTTTATAATAACATACAATGCATTGTCAATTTGACTGAGAGGTCATAATTGTACTTACCATTCAGAGGAATCGTCCGATTTTATTGCTAAAACTAAATCATCTTTTAAAATTGTTTTCAAAGTAATGTATGACTTGGCGCACAGCTCTTTGAAATTATAGCATTGAATTATTTGTTCCATACAGCAAACACAAATATTAGAAGGTAAGCAGTCTTCTGGATATATCTATAAAAAATATGTATTATAATATCTTACATATTATACAACATTAACTACTCTATAAACGTATTTTTTATATACCTCAATAGACGTTAACGAAACAAACATATCAGCTAAAACCATAGTGCCTTGAACTTTTCGCTTAAACATAGAAATTAAGTCTTGTTTTATGTTCAAACACACTCTGCAAATCTTATCAAAATTCTTATTATCTGTTTTTAAATATTCTGCAGACTCTAAAGGAATTTCTAGCATTAATGGTTGGTCTAAGCTATTCAAAGAAAATTCTTTAGAATTAGTTGCAATCTTGTTTTCATCACAAACAAACTGTCGAGCCATTTTATTAATTTAAATAAAATATTTTTTTATATTTCATAAAATATTTTCTAATCTTTGAAACATAATTATTTATTCACTAGATGACAGAAACAATACCAGTGTTGCCGTTACAGCATTTGGAATGTCCTAAATGTTCTCAAAATTCCACTAGATATGGGAAAAACACCTTTTTACCTAAACACCTTTTCTCTACCTCTGCATTATTTATCATTGCCACTTGCAATGTGGCAATGATGAGACGGCTATAGCAAAATTACATGATTTACGAAAATTGTTCAGCCAGCTTTTTTTTTGTATACTGATACTTTAGCTTAAAAGCTTTCTGTGTTGAGCGGAGTCAACTAACGAAATGAATATTTCACCGTCGCTGCAACATAATGTCCATGTCTTCATCGTAGATTCGCAATTCATTCACGAGATTTAATAAAGACGTAACTTGGGACTGTTTCAACGTCTTTTATCAGTGGATAAGAGACGGTGAAATAGTCCAAAGTTAGTGAGTTGAATGCAATGGTGTCATTTTTTCTAATGATTTATAATTAATTGAAAGTTTTTTATCTATTCTACACTAGTGATACCAGAAATAATTGAAATTCGGTAAAATAAATAAAATCTAAATTGCTTCATATGCTAGCAAAATTAACAAAATTTTTCTTAAATATATTTGCCAATCGCATGAATTAAAAAGTCGCTAGAAGCCGCTAAATATTTATTTTCCGCTAAGACTAAATTTTTCTTACTAGACTACCTCAAAACCCGCATCTACTGACGAAGTTGCAAGACGGGCAACATAAATAACACAACACAGTATATAAATATTAATATGGAACACAGAATAAATGAAATTATAATCAATCATTTTGTCATACATTATTACGCCTTTTGGATGGATCACATCCATAATCACTTACGTTACATCTCTAAAACCGTGCCATTTTAATAATTATCATATGATTTTGGACTTAAAAGACTTCAAAGTTGTTTGACTCTTAGTGAATGCACTCGTGATTAGCTTCAAACGACGCATTTGAAGTTGCTTGATCCAAAAAGAGTAACCGTGAGTAGTAAGCTTATGTTGAACGTCATTCCGAAATTTACTTTCGACTTCATAAAATCTTACAAAAATCGGCTAAGTACGAATTGACTCACATAATAAGAACTCCGTATTTCCAAACTATATATTTTTCCATAGGATTTTTAGGAGGCAAAGGAGAATATATACCACAAGAGCGATCTTTACGCCTATAGATGCCGGCAACTCTAAGGAAATCACTAATGCGTCGCTATTTTTTTTTATAAATAATTAGAATATTTTCTTGAATATTTCTTAAGCAAAATTGATTGGAAATACCACTGATGTTAGAGCATTTCAAAGTTACATCGTGCGGTAATGAAAGAAAATTGAGCATGAACTGTACGATAGTAGACGCCAGTTACCAAGATGGTGATGATGGTATTTCAAGCAAGCAGAACGATGACAGAGTTCAGCGGAAGTAATAAAGTTGAAAATTCGTCATAGTATTATCCTTCGTATATGCGGTAAAACATGCACAAATACGCTAAATCTCTTTATAAGGCTAACGGGTCGAGCTGGTCATATATTAAAGGTTCACCGATGATTCGAGATGTTCTACTTTGGATGCGTCATGTGATCTAGAAGCAAGAGTTAATGTTGAAGTGCTCCAGTCCAGACATGATAACAGTACTCTAGACGTGGTTGGACCTGTGCTTTATATGTAAAGTAAAATGCGATGGTTCTACTTGAAGTAAGTCATGCTCAATAGAACACCCCAAGTTTTTTAAAAGTTAGTTTTACTTTCCTTTCAAATGATTGAAAACTGAACGGTTTTCAACATGTCAACACCAAAGATCCCGATACTTGGTATATTACTAGAAGGAGTGCTTTTTAAAATAACACTTTAAAAAGTGTTATTTTAATCGATTTGTATACGATTCAGAATTTGATTTGAATCGTACACAAATCAAATTTTAAGTTAAGACTTAAGTTAAGACTTAAAATTTGATTTGCATACGATTTTGTACCTAATTTTACAGTACTAATCAAGTATTTGTTTGTACATCTGTCACAGCCAATGTGCTCCGAATGTAGAGGACGGATAACATGGAATAAATGAATTTTAAATATGGGTAAGACTTTTGAGGCATAAATTAGAAAATTGAAAAAAAATGGTACTTGTTTAGGAAAGGGCTTGCTGTAAAAGTCGAAGTCTAGAAGGTCGAAGCTCGAATGTATGCAAGTCATTAGTGTTATTGAAGAAAATGGATGGAAATTAAGCATTCATTCTTTTATTTTCGTATCTAACTAATAAACCTAAATTAAAAAAAAAAGAAGATATAAAAAAGATAATTTTTTCCTTATAGATTATAGAAAAATTATATGAAGTCTATGGTTTTAAAATAACATGGTAGAATAAAATAAAATTGAATGTCTGATATTAGCTTTTTAAAATGTAATGTTCAAAATGATTATATGTAGCGTAAACTTAAATGCTTATAATAAGATGACAATTGCGACAAAAACTATCAAAATTGCGACACACTAAATGATTATATTTAATAATAACTTTATGATTGTACAAAATAAAAATAGCTGTGCAGTTCATTTCTATTCATATAAGAGCTATAGTGTATTATTGTGAAAATAGAATAGTCATAGACAATCGGCTAATATGAAAAAAATGTAGTGTGGAACACTAAGCATGTAATTTCACTCGCATTTCTTCGTCTTTTTCCCTTCTAAATAGAGAGTTTAAAAAAAAATTCTAGCGTTCTCATATGATATTTAAAAACAAGACAATAAAATATTAACTCGTATTAGTTTCAGGAATATTAATCACATCGAAATAGAAAAGCATAGAAGTATTCGTACATAAACAAAATCACCAAAAGAAATTGACTTTGTAGTAGTCGTGGCATACGATATTGGCTTCGCCGCGGTATAGATGTTCACCATGTGTTCTTTTTCTTTCTCTTTCTGTCGTCAATGAGTGTCTTCATTCTTTCTCTTCGGTTAAGAAATATCAGTGTCATTCTAATTACATCTAAAAAAGATGATGATAAGGTCCTTTGTAAGAGATTTAATTTAAAAATATGTCGTATATCCTCATTTACGTTTGTGTGGGTTATGTGCCACAAATGAACATAAATTTGTTCGACGTTATAATTCTATGCTTTTCTATTTCAATGACTGACCATGAAAAAGATTTAAGTAGATACTATACTTTAAATAAGCACAGGATATTTCTCGTGTTAAGAAAGTGTGAGCTTCGATAATTTTGAAATAAACGGTACGAAACTTTAATATATCTATACAATGCATGTGTACGAAATGTATTTGTGTTCACACAAAATGTCTACTATGTTTTCGTTTGTTTTGAAATTCCATCCGTTCAATAGCAAAATTGATACAAGTCGTTTCAGTTCGATAATAACAATCTACTTAAAAGGTCAGTATAATTTAACCTTAAACACGCACATCTTGATACGACGTTCCATTATCATCATTGCTGACAGTTATTCCAAATACTTATTTATTACTCAAATTAAAGTTAATTTCATCACACAAACATTATTATTTATTTGTTTAGGACAGATAAGTTGATGATGCGCAAATAGTGTCGTACTTAACGTAGGAATCATAATGTATCTATGATATCATTACAATTCGAACACTCCCGTTTATCCGTAAATAATTAATATTCGATTCTAGTTGCACGAATATTTTATGGAATATTACAAAGGTGATTATGTAAAAGCAATGGAAGGCAAAAAAATATGAGAGCTTTCAGATGTGATTGCGTTTAAGCGGTGTACGTAGCGGCGTGTTTGCCCTGCGCGATAACGGTGACCTGCGACGATAGTGTCGTCGGAACGGTCTCGAGGCGTCCGGCTAGTCGCCCAGGGAGACGCTCGTCAGGAGGCTGCAAGGCTGCTCGCGTCGGCGTCCAACACCACGTCAACATGTTCATCGGAATCACCTCCAAGGACAACGTCGATTCGCATTACGACTACCTGATTTGAGCATTCGCTAGGTGAGACCCCGTGCTGTGCTTTCGTAACAGAGTTTAATCCGTTGATATGGAAGTTTTGTAAACAAATCCGCTATTAAAACGAGCGTATTGATAATGCGACATCGGAGTGATCTCGGGGCTGGCGTTACAAAAAGACGTAACTCCGGTGACATCCCGCAGGCCAATATGTTTCTTGTATCAAAATTGAGTAGTTTGACAAAAGACACAACTTTCCTTATAAGTCTATAACAAAAGGTAAGTTGCATCAAACGCAATTTTAAACACCGGTGTGATTAGAAAAACATAACTTCTTATATTACTTTTTTCTTTCAGGAAGCCAGCGCTATTGATTTATCATCATGGCCTTAGATTTCATTGCAGGATGCATTGGAGGTTTGTACATATAAATAAATAAATTTTCTATCTGATACCACATTCAATGGACAATTAATATGTTTTTTAAATTATATAAGTTGAATTCAAAATGGGGCTGTACATATGTTTTGAACTTAAAAGGTACCGGATGCGAAAAAAATGTGAAAATCACTTTTTATTTAATAAAAACACTATAGCGATTTGTTTTAAAGGTTTTAAATAATTTAAATTTACTATAGAATGACCTCTATTCAAATTAATCTGGTAAGGATTCTATGCTATGCTACATTATGAAGTTCGTAAACTTCGTGTCTATGGTTTTTATAGTTTTTATTATTTTGAACCTCACATGTGATCTTATGAGGTATAAACGAGATATATTTCTCTTTTATACCGAAAGTAAATCGAAGCCGTTATTTGCCTTTGTTTCACTTTATTTTTACCTAAAAATGTACATATTATTACTTAATAGCGACAACTCACTTAAGACGAATGTGAAATATAGGAATTTCCCGCGTAGTGCGTTGAATATAGACACAAGAGCATAGTTTAAAGAACTTTTTGACGTTCTAAAAAAATTGGTAACCTTTAGAATGATAAATCCATAGGAACGTTAGGCTTGAAACAAGTCTGTTGTTCATTATCTATGGGTCATTTTTCCAGAACTGTATTTATATAAGCAGCCGAACGAGTGTACCGGGATCGATATACGGAATCTGCAGTTATGGAGGTCATTTTGCTGAGCTCAAACTCAGCAATTTTATTATCAAATATCTTTTACTTAAACACAAAAGCACATATGTCTTATGTGTAATGTTACAATTATCATTTCCTTTCAAAGTTCTCCCTTCGATCATAGATTTTTTAATTACTTTGACATGTTTGCATTATGATTGGTACGGAAAATATAAGTTTACTAAAATCGTTCTTCTTTATTGAATAAATGTCCACACATATTTTTTTATATCTTAGTTTTAATTTCTCATAAAATGTGATTTTAGTGAAAATCTAGAATTCAATTCCCTTCAGCAATGATAAAAATACAGAAACGAATAAAAAACAAAAATAGAAACAGATTTTGCATTACCGGCACGTATATGTATATTACTTTGCGAACTCAAAATTAACTTGAACATAAAAAATATCGAGCAAGTGCAAATCGAACCTTGAGGGTTCAGTATAAACTTATTATGGACATAAATATTTCATCCTTCAAGAGTCTCAAATATTTGTGCTATTTTGCTGAGATATTCGTCATGTATATCTTTTTCCTTTTTTCAAAAGCTTTTAATTTTTATTTAAATTTTTGAAATTTCGGAAGTTTTGAATTTTTCAAACGGGAAGTTAAAAAATATACTCTCATAATTAATCTATATCACGGTCCATATTCTAATTGCAAATGTAGCTTATAATTACAAAAAAAAAATTGATATAACTACAAATTAACATTTACATTTTATCTGTACAATACCTTGTTTCTAGCCAAATTTTATGATTCTACGTCAATGGGAAGTGCCCTATAGGTTTCAATTTACTAACGAGTTTCATGCAAAGTATAAATGGTCGTAGTTTTGATTACGTTGACTTAGAAGCTTGATTTTTTTACAGATCTCCTGGATCTAAATATATGATGTTAATTTCAACTTGATACCTTCACGCGTTCCTGAGAAAAAGGGTCTTAACATACAGACAGACGTACAATGAAGTGATTCTATAAAGCTTACTTATTCTCGTTTTGAGATACGGAATCCTAAACAGACATCGTTCAATAATTGTTCCACATTGACTTAACGTATAGGAACAGTCCACCACTTTCTATGGCCCCTCCGACCTTACAGCCATATGAGTCGATTCGCGGAGCACCGCCAGACACTGGTTGAATCTAGTCTCGCGGCCTCTTTTTGCTTCTTATGAGTATTATCTGATCTTATCTTCGTCCCTTCTATCAACTATCTTTATAGGACTTGACAACACAAAACCACTACTTCGGCATTGGGCAACTCTTCTTTTTTTTCTTAACGTATAGTTCACTTCTTCCTTAACGCTCTCGTATAGGATGTATAGCAATTAGAAAAGAAATGAGTTCTTATAATTTAAGAATGAATGCATTTCACAGGTTGCGCGGGGATAATCGCCGGCCATCCGCTGGATACGCTCAAAGTGCATTTGCAATCCGGTAGGGGTAGCACGTGGGAGTGCACGAAGGCGTTATTCAACGGCGGCACAATGAAGGCGGCGTACCGCGGTGTGGGAGCCCCGCTCGGCGGTATCGCCGCGATCAATGCGATCGTGTTCGGCGCCTACGGAAACACAAATCGCGCCCTGCCCGATCCCAACTCCATCAAAAGCCACATGGCCGCCGGGGCGGCCGCGGGCTTGCTACAGAGTTTCGCGTGCGCCCCGGTGGAGTTAGTGAAAACGCGGCAGCAGTTGGCTCGCCCCGGTGATGGCATGCCGGGCGGTGCGTGGGCGGGCGCGCGTCACGTGCTGCGCTCGGGAGGATCACGCGCGTTGTTCCGCGGCCTGGGCGTGACGATGGCGCGCGACAGCCCCGCGTTCGCCATCTATTTCGGGTCGTACGAAGCACTGACGCGCGGTGATCGGTCAGTGGGGCGAGTGTTCATGGCGGGCGGGATAGCTGGTGCTCTGTCTTGGTTGGTGCTGTACCCGGTGGACGTGGTGAAGTCGCGGTTCCAGGCGGACGCAGCAGGGCAGTACGCGAGCGCGTGGGACTGCTTCGTGCGCTCATTACGAGCGGAAGGCTGGCCGTGCATGTTTCGAGGACTGGGCGCGGTCATGGTCCGCGCGTTCATCAGCAATGGAGCGTGTTTCACTGCCGTCGCCTGGACGGAGCGCGCATGGCAGTACTGCATGGCAGACGGTGCCGTGCGCACTTTAGTGCAAGCGGCAGCACTCAGCGAAGCCGTATGCGGACCAGACATCGAAGCTTAATAATAATCTGCCAGGGTTCGCTGTAGGAACTACACAAAACCTACATAAATATTATGAAGCGCTTCTTATATGTATAATCTATGGATTATGGATTAACCGACATAGTTAGGTGAATTTGGATTTTTAGCAATTCTTTGAGGCCAATCCAGTCAATATTTTTTCTATTATAAATTAATGACATTGGCTACATTTCTAAAGAAGAATGTAATTAATTTAATTAAAGAACATACCCTTTTGATCTTCAGTACACACATCAGTCAGTCAGTATGATTCAGTATACATTCAGTAGATCAGTCATACACAGTTCTAAAGAAAAGATCAAAATATTACAAACAAATATTCTAACCTCTAAATATTCCAAAAAAATTCAAATGAGTTCTATATCTTTAATAAAATCTTTTAATTAATTAAATCAAGTATAAAACTGTAGCACGTATTCTGCTCTATGCTTTATTTTTGAGGCTTCGGTTTTTAAAAGATGTACACAATTTACTGAACTACTTCAATATTACATTCGTACAACAAACAACATCATATAATTTACAGACTTTACCTAATTATTGTTGAGGGGTTGTGTAGCGATGTGAACACGTTATATCTATTTAGGTTGATGTGTATAAAGTAGCTTTAAACGTAGAAATAAATATTTCAACCAATTATATACATAATAAAACAGAAAAAAAACCTCTACTTATTAGGTAGATTGTTCTAATCTAAACCTTGAGATGATTGTAAATATATACGTGGTAAAAGCGCTTTACTTTGAGAACGTAAAATTTTCATATGAATGTTTTTTACCATTATTTTATTATTAATTTACTATTTGCTCATGTAATGAAATTGTGGTTCTTTCTGCTATTAATCGGACTACTGATAATTATTTCTGTAAACACTGCGATAATGTCAACTGTAGTTTCCATTGAACTGTGGACTATGTAGATAAAATCAAACAAATCATTGTGATTATATTTATTTTTTAAAATGATCTGAAAATTTTGAACATTAAAATTACTTGACAATACAGTTTAGTACAATATCACAAATTCAGTTAGAGAAAAATTCGAAATTCGCAAAAATAGACTCGATTATAAAATAAAATACATAATTGAATAAAAGTGATCAATAAAAAAATTGCCATTACTCTAGGTACTTGGAACAGAATACAGCTTTTTCACCATCTTACTGTAAGGTAGTTTTTTGTAGTTACCTGTAATAGAAATAATATATTTATTCTCTTATGTAATATTGTTATCAAAATAAAAATTATACTATAAAAAACAGTAAGGGTATTTCTTAATTAGGTCCAACATTATGGGTTTTTTTTTTAAGTTTAATGCGAAAAAAAAGATAAGCTGTTTTCATATTACTTACTAGCATGACAATAAAATCGTTATCTCAAAATCTGAGACTTTTTTATTTAACAGAAACTCTTATTTATCAATTCACCAGTATGTTTAAGTTTCATAAGAGTAATTTAACTTGACTAACATTATAAGTTATTACAGTTTATTACTAAATTTGACCGATTTGTGAAATACAACACTCATTGAAATGAAACATATTGTAAATCCGTTATTTATAGATATTACGCGGTTCCTTTTTGAAACTATAGAAAATTCACTCGATGAGCGATTAGCGTTGAAAGCACATAGCGATTTCCTTTTTTGTATAAGACTTAGATAGGCATACTTAGATTACGTTCGGTTCGCACAAACACATTAAATCTATATACATGAAAGAGTAAACTGACTGACTGACATATCAACGCACAACCCAAACTGATGGCTTGAAAGACTTGAAATTTTGTACAGAGGTTCGTATTATAACTTGGGCGAGCATAAGAAAGTATTTCTGGAAATTCAACACCGAACAGGGTGAAAATGGTGAAATACTCTTGTATGATAAATTGAAACCGTTGAAGTTACAGATGTTGAAATTAATATTATAGTTATTTATGAAAAAAAAAACATAAATTGTTTTTCTTTTAACTTTCCGCTATAAAAATTAAAAGATATCCATAAATTTGGAAAGTTACTGTTTTCAGTTCGATTTTCGAAAATCGAGTTTTCTTCATATCTTGACGTTTTAGGGTACTAGGAATCTATTTCGATCATTTTCCGAGTAATGTATGATGTGCTTGTGTGTTGGGTGTGTCTCTCTCTCTCTCTCTCTGATGTATACGTATGTATCCGTGTGCGTCTGTGCGTATGACTCTCTCTTTCTTTCCTTGCGCGCGCGCGTGCGTGTGTGTGTGTGTGTGTGTGTGAGTATGGGTGTGAATGCATGTGTTTGTGTGTATTCCTAGAACCTCTCATAACTTTTGAACGGATTAAGTGATCGATACGCACCTTACGACATTCAAAAGGATTACACTCAACGTAGACTATCTGAAACTTTGAACCAATTTTGCTGGATAGATTTTGAAGAATTTCGAAAATAAAGTTTTCGGAAAAATATATATTTTTTATTTTAATAACGCTTGACTCTACTGATTTACTCAAAAACTTAACCAGCTCTTTTCTACAGAAATTCCGTAAACTGCATAAAAATCGGTTGTTCACTTCA
Organism: Eumeta japonica; assembly: GCA_005406025.1. Lineage (NCBI taxonomy): Eukaryota > Metazoa > Arthropoda > Insecta > Lepidoptera > Psychidae > Eumeta > Eumeta japonica. The sequence goes on from BGZK01001442.1 coordinate 46,722, forward strand.
AGAGATATCGTTAGAGAAATTTATTTCAAAAAGTATTTTTTTTCAATATTTTGTAAACTACTCTACCGATAAATTAACAAAATTTGTCCAGATATTTTTTTCTAACAAATAACGTTGATCATTGCTGATTAAGTCAAAATCGGTAGATTAATTCAAGAAACATTGTTAAAGAACACTTTTTGTTTTCTAAAACACTACTGATAAATACCAAAATCTAACCAGCTATTTGCTAACCATCCATTCATAATAGCAAGCAAGGCCCCATTCGCTTTATTTATTTCATTCACTCTGCTTTCAAGATCTCCACCATATTTGCCGTCATTTGTAAACAGAGTACAAACGAAATAATAGTAAAGAGTAGCATACAAACTTTTTCACTGGTTCGACTCTCTCATATTCTATATGAGAATGCGATATATATATATATCGCATTCAGTCGTGCTCTTTTAAACACCATCATATATTTTAGTTAACACTACCTGCAACTTGTACGCTTACATTGCAAGAATTACTTGGTTGTCAGCATATAGGAGATATTTAGCATCCATTCATCCATCTTTAGTCCACATTCATACTCTTTCAATATTATATAGACAACTATCGATGGATAGATTGAACAGCCACTGTAAAGCTACACATCCTTTTCTGACACACTTGTGGATGTCAAATCAGTCAGTGTATGCCCCGTTTATTCTGACGCAAGGCACTGGAGGGATTGCATTGCCTATATCAATCTGCTACTCACGCCATGCATCGATAGGATTTTCCATGGATCATTTCTTTTAAGTCTACTACAAACTTCTCACACAAATACACATGAGGATTTCTTTAATTCGCATTTTGCCCTTCCGGGGAACCGGGCGTGACGGGTGACGAAGCTCGTCGCCGCAATCGAGCCTAGGACTTCTCATTTCTCGGTACGGATCGCCATAAATATGATGAGACGGACCGGAACAAGCCAGGGGAAGAATTCTATAGTAATGCCAGTACTCTCCTGAAGTAATAATTGAATAGTGTTTCAAAAGCTGTTCCTAAATCTAGTGATAACATTAGGTCATTATTGCTTTTATCTATTAAACTATATTAAAGAAGCGAAGAAAAACATCTTTATTAAGTCAGTTCGTAAAATACTATGAAATGGTGTGTCAGCGTTCGTATACGCATTACTCATTGGTAATTGTAAACTAATATGTCCTTATTGCTGGAAATCCAATGTTCAGCAGTGACCGTTGCAAGAGATAATTATACAATAATAAAATCGATAATAAATCTAATCTCAAAAGAAGGGTTTTGTAACAACTTTCCTCGTCTAGAATCTTTGGCGCACAAATAGATGGAGTGACGAACGGTATAGGCTTAGTAATGAGGCATCGCTACTTCCATTGGCACCGTCTGACTACGGAACCCTAAGAAGGAATGGTATTGATAAAATTGATAACATTATTATTGTGTACACTCAATATATGTTCTTACTGTTTGTGATCATTGACGATCGTCCTCCATAGGTTGGAGGAGCGGCGGCGGCGGCGGCGGGGGCGCGGGGATGTCGTTGTTCGCATTTTGCATCAACCGTAACTGCTCTAACATGTCTTCATTATCTTCGATTAGGTGAACCTGAGAAAATTGAGTACACTTAATAAGGATTTTACTTTGATTTGAATCGCCGATTATCCTTTCCCTTATAAGAATAATTCAGACCAGAATATGTATGCCAACCGACCAACACACACTATCGCACATTACGCAGACCAGCACTGCGTAATGTGTAACTTTAAAACAAGTGCACAATCGTTCTATTCAATCCAAATAACGTTAAACAGTAATTTTAGTCTTAACTCACGAACAGCAATTAACAGAGACTCCACTCACGTCAGGTAGCGGCGTCCGGTGTCCGTGGCGTGCCGTTTCCGACAGCAGCAGCTTCTGACGCTTCTCTTCCATCAACCGCTCGCGGTGCTTGTGTATGTAGTCGTAGACGTTCGGCAGGCCCATGATCACGCACGCCGACAGCGCCGAACGATAGATGTTCATGTCCGTCGCTTCGTACCTGCGAATTGTGTACGCGAATTGCCAGTGCTAAAAACAACAATTTCGTGAAATCATGTTTGCATACAAGATACTTTTTTTGAATTGTTCATACGAGTTTTTTTTCTCACATATCACATAGTGAAATAATTATTATATTGACAAACTTTTGCTGACGAGTTCGATCGTTTATTTCTATTCACTGAATAGTTATTTATAGTAACAGAATAATATGACTGAAAAAGGATAATTAGATTCGAATGTGAGTTTTTACATATTGCAATGCTAGATTTGGTTCTATAATCATTCATATGTAAATTATATATCATAAGTAAGTTACGTAATACAATAGCAATTCCCGTAGTATTGACAGAAAGAGCAAACGAGGTCGAAACACTCATAACTTATGCTCGACTCTAAAATCAACCACAAAAATTACATAGCCACGAATCGCGAAAGTGGAATAAAACACTTATTATTCATTTTACATTCATTATACCAATTAGCCTGTTTAAATAAGGATCATTACAATGTTCTTAAGCGGTGTTGTCTTAGTGATAACGAGCATCGTCTAGGAATCAGAAAGCACCGGGTTAAATCCTGACCACAGACAAATTGACAAATGAGTTCTCAAATCAAATTGAACCACTCGTCCCGTTCTTCAAACAATACATTGGCCCCGGACTTTGTGATCACTTTGAAGGGACGGTCGTTACCAGCTCTTGACCCGCATGGGCCCAGCGTGGAAGGAGCCAGGCTCAAACATCTCAGTCTGAAATAAAAAGGTTTTAGAAGAGTACGTCTCCGCAGTGAGATGTGTCTGATCACAAAAAAACAACATAGTGTTTTTGAAAACTGCAGTGGAAGTTCGCATTCAACATTTATAGCCTTTACCAAATTCAATACATTTAATTCATAAAGATGTCTAATGATTTTAGTTCCTTTTAAGACAATTTATAAGCTATTATTCTAAAACTTGTCTTTCTATATTTTTATTCTATTCTATTCTAATTTCTATCAAATATTTATGTTTCGAACTCGTTTAATATAGACGAATTATTTTCACAGTCGACAATTTTATGTTAAACGTCTGTTAATGAAAATACTTGGAACAATTCCAATTATTCATTTAAAAAACGATAAGCAACTGACCACTCATTCGTTTTTTTATCATAACATTCCACGTGGTATATGGTGGTGACGCCGTTGAAACCGCCGATGGCGAAGATCATGTCGTCGATAACTTCAATGGCGAAGTTGCTGCGCGGGTTGTACATGTCGGGCACGGGGGCCCACGTGTTGCCGATGGGGTCGTACACTTCGCCGCTGCACATTCTCGAAATGCCATTGAAACCGCCTATCACGTAGATCTAGACGACGCAAATAAAGCAATGAAATATACATTCATAAATATAAATGGTGTACACCATTCGAAAGCTTTGTAACTTTTTTTTTATATATACAGTTACTGTATTAAGAATTTATTAAATTATATTATTTAAAATAAATATTTTATACATTGAAAACGTGCACTTTTACGATTTGTGTATAATAATTATTATAACAAACAAATTTAAAAATTGACACCGTCGATTCTGTCGTTTTTTTTTCATTTAAACTTTTTAAAATTCCTAACTCAGTTCGTCCATTTTAGCCATTGAACGTCGATTGTTGGACTTAAGCCATCCCACTAGACTTCTACGACGTACAATCTAGGGCCACCTTTACCAACGGCCTGCAATTTTGCCCGATAACAGCTGGGGTAGAAACACTCAAGCGGCGACCACGAACTGGATAAATAAAAAACGTGCAGGAACAATTTTTATCAAATCGCTTTACTAGAGTAATGAATAATCTGAAAAAGTTTAATTCTTGAAACTAGTAAGTAGATAAGAATTTCATGCACTTTTTTTATCTATTAAAATTCTTGGTAATACTATGTGAATGTAGTGAATGCTGCTAACTTTACTCGCTATTTAACATCACGTTCAATTATGTTCATCTATATATAAATAAGCGAAATGCCACTGACTGCTTTGACTCATCACGAGATCTCCGAAACTGAGGTCCGATTGATTTGAACTTTGGTATAGTTATTCTTTTCGTCACATAACGCTCACTAAAAACATATTTTATGCAGATCCTATACAAAAAAAAAATGTCTACGCGAGCGGAGTCGCTGACAAAAGCTAGTATATAAATATATATAAAAATGAACTGACTGACTTATATAGCAACGCATTGACCAAGCTACTGGGTCTAGAGACTTGAAATTTTGTACAGAGATTCGTGTTATATTGTAGGCGATATTAAGAAAGTATTTTTTGAAATTCAGACCCTGTGAGGGTGAAAAGGATAAATTATTGTTTTATAAAAAAATGAAACTATTTCAGCTACAACTGTCAACCGTAATATTTTTGTTACGTGTAGAAAGAAAAAATAAATACATATATTGTTCTTAATTAACCAAGAGGGCGATAAAATAAGGGGTGAAATGTTGTACTGAAAATAAAAAACCCTAAAGCTGTTGATATCAAAATTTATATTTTAATGATCATTACTAATAATAAACAATGACATACAACTTTTTTTTTTAATTCCCTCCTTCGCTACGTTTACGGCGACGTCTTCATTCAAATCGAAAACGTGATCGGTAGCAGAATAAAAATTGCACACTGCAAGAGAAATAGAATCGAATGTCGAGACAGAGAACGAAATTGGGAATGAGACTAAGGCCAAAATCGAGTGTGGGATCAAAATTAGAATCAAGAGCGTGGCCGGAATCGGAATAAGAAACAGTACTGAGATCAAAACTTAAAGCGGACGCAGGATCGAGAATGAAAGAAATTGTTATCAAGAGCAGGACCGGGATGTATAATATGAAAGACATCTACTTCATTTTCATGCGGAAGAAATTGTGGGCAGAAATATATAATAATTACTTATTCCTATCAGGCGGGGAAACACAGAAAGACGAAGAAAAATTAAGATTCAGTAAGCCCATTCAGACATAAATAAACATTAATCACAAAATAAGTCATAAATATGATATAGCCATGTTTTTCACATAAGATCAGTGTTTATATTATTGAATACGTATTTTTTTTTATTTAAACATTAATTTCATCAACATATTAAATTTTTCTGGACTAACATAATAGACGAATATGATCAATACTCTGTGGAATATGAACATTACTGGTAAAAACTAGTTACGGCCAGTTACAATAAGCACACGATAAAAGGTTATTAAGACAAGCGCATTATTACTCAGTTTATTTGCTTCGTGACCTTTCTTCATTCGGTCACCTTTTAATATCGTTTAAGATGACAACTTTGATTGAACACTAATGCGACACATAATTTACGTCAGATAATGTAGATATTAAAAAAATATTTTTCACATTCATCTACCTAAATACCTTGTTGTGGTATGCGATGCAAGATACGCCAGATCGACGCGAGCGCATGGGCATTAGGTTGGTCCACTGGTTGGTGTCTGGATCATACACCTCCACGCTGTTCATGCATTCTTGTCCGTTGAATCCTCCCGTTATATATATTTTATCTATTACGTAATACTGAGTGAAAATAGATTCATATACATCAGTAATTCATTAATAGGAAGCATTCCAATTGTTTGAAGTAATCCACGCTTTTTTAATGTTTACTAAAATTAAATTAAAAAATACTTTATACTTTTTAGTTCATTAAAAAATCAATAAATATGTTTTAGTCTTGAAGAAAATTATGTATAGTGTTTGAACGGGCAGTCGGTAATTATGAGCAGTATTGGACTTGATAAAACAAACCGAATCAGCCCAGTTCAAGTTCAATGCAAAAAACGAGTTTACTACTACTCATTCCATTTTTCATCCCGTCATAACCTTCTCGTCACCCAATGCAATCGTCAAAACAAACGTAATGAATCCAAACTCGAGGAGTTTTCTAGTGAAAATTGATGAGTTTGGTTCCATGGTTGGATACTCTCGGTCACATTAAATTATTATAATATCATCGGTTGTTAACATGTGTGCAATAATTCAAATTATGCGGAAGTCTAGAAATGGGTAAATATTGAGTTGCAATATTCTATCAATCATAGCGTGTTAAAAGATGTTATTATTCATGTACTAATAAAATAGCGAGTTGCACCAGAAGATAAAAACGTTAATTGTTAAATTAAATGTAAGATTTCACAGATGGGGTATGGACAATCTGTTAAATCTAACAATTAACGTATAAGAATTGTCTGTTTTTTTAGCGCAACCTGCCGTTCATCACCGCGATTATTAATATTTTTGTCAACGTTTCCTGCCTCACTAGAGGGGACTGTGATAATTACAATATTTTTGGAGGGTATAAGTTCCAAATGTGTATAGTGCGTAAATAAGTATAGTTTAATAACAAAGTATCCTTATTTATATCGTAAATCGTAATTAATCGTTAGTTGTTCGTATTGCATCAGACACGACTTAAAGAAAGAAATTTATCATGGACGTAAACAGAAGGCGGGAGTTATAATTAATAATCGAAACGCTATATTGGTGGCAACGCAAAAAAAAATCAGTGAATAAAAGAGTGCTATGTAAAGAAAATTACTCCAAATTTTCTGATAAATTATCTATCTTAGTAAAATTTCAACAGTTGTCATCTCTCGACATTCAGATTGATTAAAAAAAATAAAAGGAATAGATAAGGAATATCTTTTCTTTCTCGTTCATGCGTATAAAAAAAAATTAATAGAACAGGCTAAGAGCACGTCGGACCGAGCTCAGTGTAGGGTTCCGAAGCCGTTACTACAAACAAATGCACTACAGATGAGAAAACTACGTTGTTACATTTTTTTCCATGTATGCCGCACATAATAGGTATAAGCATATTAGTCGCCTATAACAAAAGAGACAAGTAGGTATTTTGACTCTTAAACTAGTATCACTTGAAGTGCGCCAGCTAAAGATACTGTCTTCATGGCGTTTACGCCCTTTTGCTGAGAAGCGCATTTTTTCGGCAATAATTCAAGAACGGTATATCTAACCATGTTCAAAATAATTTTCTTTGAAAGTATTTATTAAGTGATCCTTTGTGTTTTTTTCCATATTTTTGGACACACGATTTAATAACCAAAGGGATTAGGACAAAATTTCTGCTTCTTTCGGAGCGCTTATTTCCGCAAATATTCAATCAATTAAAAAATTGCTTCGAAACCTTAAAATATTAAAAAAAAACAGCCGAAATATGAGTCATACGCTGATGTTTGTTGAAATACTTTTTTTCAACTTCTGTTACACATATGGAATGCCCCCCTTCCCATAGAAATATTTATTTTTGGTTTTTAATTACCAAAATAAATAGCGGCTTATACAACACTCTGAATTTCATGAAATGTACATTTTGTAGTTTTGAATAAAATGCCTATGACATACAGACGGACGGATAAGACGAAACTATAAGGATACCGTTTTTTCCATTTTGACTCGGAACCCTAAAAACGATAAATATCAAAAGAACTTTAATTATAGTCGGTCATAGTTCTTTTTCTCTTTTGATATTTTACATGACTATTTTTTTTATTGAGAAGTTTTTTAAAAATTTAGTATTTGGGGAAGTGATGAATTATACAATATAAACTCAGGTCTATTTCCCAGAAGGGTAAGCAGAGACTACATTTCCACGTGGTACAATATCTCTATCAATATAAATTCATGGTTTCTCTTATTTCAAACATGGATAACGTTAGTTTTATCACAAATGAAATGTTATTTTTATTCATCGAAGCTTTTATCCAGCAGTCAATGAATATTGTTATTTTTACCTATTTATCATAATTACCTATATAACTGTAAATAGTTCAAGTCAAGACCTTTCCGATTATACAGATACCTATAAAAACCCTTATTATCGAGTAAGGACGCTGGAAATAAAAAAATAATGCATGTGAGTTACTCCTACATTATGAAAGATAATCTCGTGGATTTTCTCCAAGTCAGTATGCGGTAGCGAAGGTAATAACCAAGTTCTGAACATTATTGCGCTATTTAACATTTAGGAAAAACAACCTCAGCCAGACGAGATAAGAAGCCTAATGACGGTCTGTGGATTTACATCGGAATGGGGGGGGTCCCTATTCCGATGTAATGTATTTCACAGTACTGCGTTGATCTTGTTTACTTCCGTTGTTTAAATCTGAATTTTATTAAAAAAAAATGTAAATAATTACTGTCTAAAGCGGCTGCGCTGGCGTCGGATCGTTGGGCATTCATGGGCGCAACGAGCGACCATTGGTTAGTACGATGGTTGAAGCGTTCGGCTGTGTTTTGACGATGGTGACCATCATAACCGCCCATGGCGTAAATTGTCTCACCCAAAACGGCCACGGACACGTAGCAGCGACGAGCGTTCATTGGTGCCACCTTAAAAATAGCTTAACGTACATATCTACATTGCAATATCATGCTTATAAAAATTAAATTTGACAATACAAAACATGTTTGATATCACTGAAAACTTAAAAATTATGCCATTGTAGATTAACATCACAACAACCACTGAAAATATATGTTTAGAAGCGGTATCTATTGAACACTCATTGAAAATGACCCTGTTGTTGGTTCAATTCATAGATGTAGTAATTAAAAGACCATTCATCGATCAATGCCCACCTCTGTTGATTTAAATAAGTCAGTAATAAGACGAAATGTTACTTAAATTCAAAATATTTATTGTTATTTTTGTTTTCAAAAACTTACAACGATTAAAAATATTAAAAATGATAATGTTGTTGAAAGAATTACTTCAATGGATGCCATACGTCCGAGAATAACGATCTAATATTTAATAATTTTTTTAGAATAAAAATTCAAATGGTTCGATGAATAGTCATAATTGATCTTTTCAAAATCTATTTATTAATGCCATTTTAAGTATTTAATGTGTAATTTTTTTACAATAGGGAGAAGAGGAAATTTTTTTTATTTTGTACATATCAAGTTGAAATTACATCTCTTTGGTTGCACTGATTGCAATTGGTTGATTGTAATACTATCAAGAGTTAAGATTCTGAAAAAAGACACTTAAAAATTGTGCTTAGCGTTGCTGTAACAATTCTTAAAACGGCGTAATTTTATTCTAAGTGTAAAAATCCTGAGATACGCGACTTATTCAGATGGCATACAACATTTACCGTAAAACATGTACCGCTTTTTAATTAACAATTGCACTGTCATTAATTCGATTAAGATATTTCTTGAAATCGATTTAATTTTGCGGCGAGGATAGGATTTTTCTTCTCATTTTGTTTGTAATCTTAGTCGACCGAGCTACGATAAAATGATCGATACACATTGGTCATTACGATACTCACCTCTCGCCAAACTTTGCCGACAGCGTCGAAACATCGACACGAATTGAAATAATCCATACCGTCGAAACCTCCGATGACGTAGATGCAAAAGCCTAAGACGGCGGTGCCGTGGTACGCCCGCGGCCCGGCCGGATCCACCTCTTCCACCTTACGAACGACTACACATTTAAATTTTCTAGCACCAGCCGCACACATGCGGAACCCGATAATTCTCTCGTTGAACCATCATAGGAACAGAATGAAGCGAACCTTTATCCACCGGTCGGCTCGCGTGTCATAAGTTTCGATGAAGGCCGTCGGTGACCCGCCGCTCCATCCCCCGATCGCGAATAAAACCTGAAATTGATTCGTTGTACATGTAAAGAAGACGATTTTGGAAATAGAATAAAGGCGCAAGTTTTGAAAAAATATGAAGAAACTAAAAAAAATTAACTTGTCATTACATTCCATAAATTTGCGTTCTTCATAAATAATTAATCTAAGAAAAATGTCGCAGCAAATAGATTAGATTATATTCGGGTACTTATAGAATATTTAGTTTATAATAATATGCGTATACTGTGAATCGAGAATCATAAAGAAAAAAAATAACATGTTTAGGTACTATAAACTGTTAAAGAATTACACGAATTGTCACCATGGAATCGGTTTAGGAGTTTAAGATAAAAAAAAAATTGTGTTGTCATCGAGGTTATATGACCAAAGTTTCAAAACGATGCGCCAAGAAAAATCAGCGGTGTGCTTCAAACTCTCATTTACAATAATTAGCTGCTAACTGTTAAAATTAAAAGCTAGACACGTCAAAACATGTTGTTTCAACTTCGCGATTAATAGTTAACCAGTAACTTTAGAGTTAATATTGGAGGTGCGTGGGGCCATCTCCAAATGCTAAGTTAACCTTCAATTCCGCCATTTTGGTTTTTCTAACGTTGACGGCATATATATAGTCGTATATTTTAGTTCTAATTTAATTATTTTCTTAATAATTTATAGTAATAGGTAACAATCGAAGTTTTTCTTTGTAATTCATTTCGAAAACTTCCGATATCTATAAAATTAAGATTCGTGTATTAGGCGCTTATCGTAACCGACAGCAAACTGTCCGTTAACATTTAGCTTTAAACAAGTCATTTTTGTAGCGATAGAATTTGACAGTTTTGCTAAATATTGAAGTAGATAATATGTTTAATAGTTAAAATTTATAGTTAAATACTACTGATTTCGACACACTTCGCCGTACGTCTATCGTGAGTTAAAGTATCTACAAAGGTTAACATAATTTGCCACAACCTCGTGAGGGATTCGGGGACGCGCTATCTCGGGCGTGGCGACCTCGCCATCGCGCTGCGCGATCATTTCCAAATCGTAGAGAAACTTGAGCGTTTCAATGATAATGGGCCTAGAATTTTCATTGTTGGTCACGTAGGGATGATCCTTTACGTTCTCCAGAAAGAACTGAAATTACAGATAATAAAACAGTTATATTGTTGCTGTTTTGGACATATTTTATTATATTCTCTTATGAATTGCCTACGACAATAATGTCTATTTTTTTTTTGTAGGCTATTATAACAGTTACCTGCTGGTAAAATCGCGTAAATCAACAACAATATTTATTTGTTTTCCTCGACTAGATTCTGGCCGCCATTCTTACCCTAAACCTAATTGCAAATTTTGCTTAAAGAAAGTTCACTGCTTGAACTACACCTAGACCCGAATAAGTAAATATACTCTCAAAACGTTAAAAAATCTTGGCATTTAAATAATTTTATAAAGTGTCCTATGGTATAATTTTATTAGTTTTCATCGTTACTTGAAATAAGCAAAGCCATTTCTCATGATAGTTGAATCCTAAGCTGATACTGTAAAGCATTCTTTCATTGCTATCAAATCAGATGAATATGTACTAAAGTAAGATCCCAGTGCCATTAGACACAACCTATTTTTTAAGTATTATTAAACCTTACGTTCTGAATATTGTTTCGTGTATTTAGAACGCTTGTGCACTTACAGAGTTGAGTCTGTGACAAATATACAAGTACCAGGTGAGAAAGGTGAATAAAAATAAAAGTTACTTTACTTAAATTTGTATGGCAGATTTTAATATATGTTTTATAAAATATCACGCTACAGTAGTATGCAGTATCGCCAGACACTTTCCGCTGACCACAACTTCTGACAGACGCTTTAAAGCGCAGAAAAAAATTAATGTACTTCATTTATATTTAAATCCCTGATTTTATACATGTTATTCAGACAACTATTGAAGTTGCATCGAAGGCAAAACTGAATTCTAGATCGAAAGTAGAATCGGAATTAAGAGTGAGACCAGAATCGGAATCAATAGCGAGGCCAGCATTGGAAACGAGATGGGGACCGAGATCGGAATCATGGCTGATGTCGTTGTCGGCCGATGTGAAAGATGAAAAAAATCATTGAACTCATATGGCTTATCCCCGCTACGATGACATTAAGGATTGGCACTCCCATTTTTTAAATTGATAACTTAGCTTGTATACATGTAAAACCGACAATGATATAATTTTAGAACAAATTGTGATATAAGTACAAGATTAGCATTGTTCCATAAAACCGCGTAAGAGCAATCTATTACTATTTCACAAAACATTATCAATTACTTACGTTATCAACAATATAAAAGCAATCCAACCTAGCACTAATCACAAATTAACAATATCCCAAAATAACTAACGAGTATAATACCTGCAATGTGATGAAGTTAAATAGATTTACATCAAAAGCACCCAAATAGTGTTCAATACGATAGACCTCTCTACATGCGCCTACACTTTTGGTTGGCAACATCAATCCAGCTAGATGTGATTAAATGAAAACGAAAAAATTTCGTAATGCCTCATACATCATACATCTACACTCTTATAAGAGCAAGAGAAGGCATAGAGCATGTGTATAATAATGCAGATTATATATGGTCTGATACCACGATCTGGGTAATCTTAACAATTCGCCGAGCTTAAGTTGCTATTGCTTTCGCGTATAGTGGCATTACGTACGAAAATTATAAGCATTCACTAACCTGAGTGTCAAGTAGGCCGAGGCGTATACTGCCCATGAGCTTGACCGTGTGCTGCCAGCGCGTGTCAGAGTCGTAGTTGACCCAGCGTAGGACAGCCTCCCACACCGCCTCCTCGCTTTTCACGTTCAGCTCGTCCTCCAGAATGATCGAGTTTAATTCGTCGAGAGACAAATGAAGAAATTCGTCGCTTTGCGTCGCTACCGTCACGAAATAACGTAACACGTACCGGCGCGCGTCCGCTTCCAATTTATAGCAAAACACTTTTCTGTAAGGCATTTTCATTATCTAGTATAAAATTATCTATTTGGTTATAATATTTTTAGTCATTGACGTATAAAATATATGCTCTGAATAAAAACTTCAAAATAATATTTGAATACCGTATTATTATGAACTAGCCCTATAAAAAAAAAATAATAAAATATCAGAACAAACCTCCTGCCAAATAAATAACGGAATATAACTGCAATGTTTACATTGAAAATGCGTAAGTACGTATTTTGTTTATAAAATTTGTGAATTTAAATAATTCTCTAGAGCATAATTCGAGCATAGAGTTTGATTCTACTTTCGGCGATTTGCGTGCTAACAAGAGAAATACGACCAGTAAGTGTTATAATGGTTCCGTAGTACGCTTTCTCCTGAACAACTTGAATCTGCAGTGGCGCAAGCAAAACGCTATGACGCCTTTATTTTAAATGCGGCCTTACGGCATGGAGATGCCGTAGGCGCGTAACTGCCCTATGGGTGCCTTTCGAGCGGCACCACGGCATAGGAGGTCGCGTAAAGTTTACAGTATTGACTGGAAACTTCGGAGGGGACTCCGGGAGACGTAGGAAGCGCACCGGATTGATGATCTTTAAAGATCGTAATAAATGGGGTAACCCCTTCTCCTAATCAATAGCCATCTTATTAACTTCTATAAGTTTTTCCACCTCGACGGTGAGATCGTCGGGTGTATTTAACGGGACATTCTGTGGTCAGTACGCTTTCGTGTCTTACTTTTACTATGCTCGAATCTGAATGGTGGTAAACTGTTACATTATCAAAGTAAGATTATTATGCGGCAAGATTTGTGATGGAGACATTTTTATACTTAAGCAATAACAATAATAGGCTACAGAAATACCATGAACCTTTAAAAAGGATATGTACAAGATATTTGTTTGACCTGGCGAACATCATTATCCCGAGGCAGTTCCGGGGATTGAGCGAATTGTGCAGATGATCGCAACACAGCTGCAGCACACCGAGGAACGCCAGGTAGTCGGCCGTCATGAGCAGCTCGTGCACGTTGCCGTCGGTGACGTCGATGCGGCGCAGGTACGCGTACTCGATCAGCAGCAGGAGGATTTCCGAACGGACGCCCGATATCAGCACGTCGCTCTGCTCTCGCGAGTGCAGCGTCGTCGTGAACAATGCCCTAACAACATGTTCACAGTTTAATTGTAAAATTGATCGTGTAATGTTGCTGTAATATTCAGTCGCACTGGAAGTGTCTGTAAATTGACAGTCATGTGAAGATGTAAAAATATTGATATGTTGATTTAGAATTTAAAAAACGCAACGTTTAAACAACTTGGAAAATTTTTAACAAAGGGTAGTTTTTTTTTGAGAATATTCAATAAAATTTATTTTTAAATTTCTTCAACCCCTAATGGATTTCACTAGTGGGAATGATGAAATTAATTAATAAAGTCACTAAGTTTCTAAAAAAATATCGTTGCTTTCATATTGAAGTCAAAATAAATATAAGATGGCCTCTATCATATATATTATTAAAATATAAAATTCTTGTCATATGGTAGCGCTTCGACTCCAGTTGTAAGATGTTTGCGTTAGCATTAACCAAAAAAATATACACAATTTGTACGAATTATCAGTACGGGTCAGCCTAAAGAATAAATATATTATTGAATATTCTGTTATATAATTCAAATTTTATGGAACAGTTTTTAAATCCTTCCTTCTATATGTATTCCTTCCTTCTATAGCAATTATGAAAATTATTTAATTGAATTTTGTTTTATAGTTTTTACCTTATCCTTTTACGTAACTTATGAAATTAGATAGCACTGGAGTACCCAGACAATTGTAACATAAAATTAAATGGGAAGACAACTGAGACAGAAAAATGTAGCTTGAGTGCACATTTAAGAATACCTTTATAATATAAACATAAAAAAAAAACAACGAAAATAAATGAATAACATAGATACAAAGGTAATTTATAGTACTAACAAAAAGTAAGGACTGCACGCAGAGAGTATAGCGCGGTGCACGGGAAAGGAGGTGCCGTCGTCGGCGCGCACGATGGCGTCGCACAGCAGCCGGCACTCGCGCAGCCGGTGCAGCGCCTGCATCGCCGCCACCGACATGCACCGGCCCGTCTCTCGACCCGCTCTCTGTGCGTAGTCCGTCTTTTTTATAATCGCAAAAGAACTTATAAAATGTGATCACCATAATTTTATTACTTGCATTTTTGAGGAAAATGGGCTGATGGATTGGGATGATCGGGACGGTGTGGGTCACCAGAACTATCAATCATTGGACGAAATACAGAGGCTATTATCAATGCAGAAACTATTATTTTAAGTCTAAATTCTGGAAAAGTTTGGTTTCGCACCGGTCGAGCTGGCCTATTTTCATTCGGCAGCCAAATTGGCCATAGCAGGAATCTACAACTTATTAATCGTATAATATACATATTTATTTTATACTAAAATTGCACAAACGCTTTCTTACTCCGTAAAATAATTACTATATAAAAAGTAACCCATAGCATTGGTCAATTGTCCGAAGTTGTCTAGAACCACTTTCTTGTTTATTTATATTATTTTTCCCATATAAATAAAATGTTTTAAGTTAATATTAAAATAGCACAGTAATTTTGAGATCTTCTATACAGTATGTACAATAAATGAACAGAACCGGGTCATTTTTATGTATTATATACCAATGACAATAGTCCTAATAAAAGTAAAAATTAATTATGATAAGTATAGCAAAATTAAAAGCTAATTATTTTTCAGATTATTTTTATTTTTACTATTATCTGTTATGATTTTCTTAATTAGAATGTGATACCGTATAATGGGAAAAAGCGGCACGGTGCTGTTCTTTTACGTACTGTTTATATACAGGTGGATTTTATCATGCATCTTTTTTGCAAACATTCATAATCTCCTCCCCTTATAAAACAATTTTGCCAAAGAAACCATAGTTATTGAAGTAGTCGTTTCTAAGAAAAGTAGGTTAGAGCATTTACGTGGAAATGTCCGACAGTCTTAGAACAGCTGATACGTAGGTATTGCGCTGTAGGGCGCAGCGCGGCCTGCCACCCAATTGTGCCCGAGTCTGTAGTCTGATCGAGCATTGATTAGTATTGTGTCTATATTATTCTATATTATTTAGAAGTATATTTTCAATGATATATTCAGAGTAATATTGCGATGTTTTGTGAATTCCAAAGAAGTCGACCGATTTATAAAATAAATGGATGTCAATTTGGATCTCACAACTATTTCATTGAGTTCAGCACTTTTGCGTGTCCTCAAATAATATGACTGCTTGTCCAAAATAATAGTTCAAACATATGACGGCGCGGCAGTTATGTCGTCTGAGCAAAACAGTGTCAAAGCTAAAATTAAAGAACGTTGTCCATTAGCTCTTTTTGTTCGGTGTTCCGCTTATATTAATTTAGATTCTTTCTCAATTGCGTTAACGCATCGAAAGAACTGAGCGATTTTTCAGTATTATTAAAAACGTAACGAAATTTTTACGCGGTGTTACGCGACACAATTAGCTCATTGCTGCGAAATTCAGGAAAATATTACGCGTCGTTGAAACACGTTGGTCTTACAATTCGCGTATCTTAAATATGGGACGGTGATACAATGACTCAAGACTATGTCATTCTAGTATAGTTTAAAAAAAAAATTGACTTTAACTTTTTTTTTTTGATGATTTTGATAATATTTTCGGACAAACATATTCTTTACGAAACATTATACAAAAAACTTCTAAAATAGCTTGCTGCGTACAGTACCTTGATAAGTTTAAAATAAACGTAAAAAAAAATTGAGATCAAAATTTGGACATTTATAATAATACTGTAAGCGCTTGTAGTCTGCCTAAAAGAAAACGAAATGTAGTAAACGTAGAAAGTGAAATGTAAAAAAAATATAATGTTACGCATATACAGCAAGCGATTGCTGAACCGTATACAGGATTTAGCTATCGATTGCCCGTCTTGGCTCAAATTTCCATGATCGCCACTGTATCTGTTTGTTTGTTTGTCTGAGTTGATCTCCAAAAAGTCTAAACAGATTGTAATGTGATTCGCTTCTGTCAATAGACTACTTATACACCTAATAAAAGCGTAAGGAAATAAAGTCTGTGTATTAAATATTTTTTTTATAAATAAATGGTATGTAATGTGTATCGTAATACAGACCCGAAAACATCTGCTTTAATTTTTTTTTTGTTCGTCTATATGTTTTATACTTGTTTGTTTGTTCAAGCATCACTTAAAAACTAATCAACCGATTTCAAAAAAACTTTTTGTGTTCTATTAGCAGTAATCTATTGTTAAATTTAGGACACGATTTATTTCTTTAAATGACCTACAGGTTAGACAGAGAGCAAATTAAATTTTTCTCTCTCTTTAATTTGGCAACATTGAAGTAGATTTGGACAAATGATACCTACCTACTGTTAGAGATTTTAACAGTTTTTCATAGAAAAAAGATGCCCATCCATAACTTTCTGATATCTTTAAATCAATAAAATTAATGAAAAGGAATAAATCCCGCTATAAATATTGTAGCTTTGAATAGACTGTGACATGACGTCCAAGATTTTCTATGGATGATGAAAGATAATGAAGACATGAAGGCTTTTAAGAGCTTTCATGTCTTTTTACCCGACTGTGCGATGGAAAGGAGGGTAATGTGATTGATTACATTAATCGATTTGTTTTAATCCTGCGAATGTCACGAAAGGCATGATAGTCCTTGATTAAAATTCAAACAAACACGATATTGTGAAAAAAAAATGAAAATCAACGAACTATGTTAAGTGGAGTATGATTGAATAGGGGTTTAAAAAACATGTTAGATTTCTTTAACCAATTTTCATTTCGAGTAATCATTTAGGATCTGTAACGATTGAAAGTTGGTTAACAACCACTCTTACTTAAATTTTCAAAACTTATAATAAATCTGTGACAAAGTTGGTAAATAATCATATAATAGGCCCTTTAAACATAAAAATAAATTTAATGTAGTACTTACTATTCAATGTAATTCGTAAAATCGAGTGACAAACCCAGAATTTTCAATTTCTTCAATCTTCAATCTTCAATTTCCAAAGATAGTAAATTTTAACAACCGTTACACAAAGCGTTACTCAATAATAGTGATAAATGCAATATTAATAATTAATTGATAACAATAGATCGATAGAAAAAATATATGATTATTAAAACGAGAGAGGTCGTTGATACCGTTAATGACGGAAAGTAATCCTAGAATATTGTTAAAGCAGAAATAAACAGTAATAATTAAAAAAAAAATCCGCCTGCGTAAAAGTGAATTGAAAACATGGAAACAAGACGAAGTAAAAAATATTTGAACTGCGAATATTATTTATACTATTTAACTAATCTACTGAACCGAATCTCAAAGATTCTTCACCAATAAGAAGAAGCTCTGAGAGTAAAATGTACTATTATCATTTTCTTTTGGCTACGTCTTTATATTTGTGCTACTGGATATTTTAAAAATTCTTTCATTTATGGAAATGCCCATTATCCCCGAACAATATAGGTTAAATTTTATTTTGACATTATCATTCGCTCTGGCTTCGTTCAACTATGAGCGGTAGCGGAATCGTAATTGCAAGCATGACGGGAAGTAGAATCGAAAATTCAGACTGGGATTGAAATCGAGGACAGGATCAAGGTTAAAATCGAGCGTGGCACCAAAATTAGAATCAAGAGCGCGAGCGGAATCGGAATGACGAGTATATAGGCAATATCGAGCTCAGAATTGAGAACGAAACAGGGTTCGAGAGCGGAAGCAGAATTGCAATTTATTTATATCAAGATAGGGTTGGGTATCGAAAATGGGACCGTGATAGAAATCGAGAGCGGAACATAGTGGTATCAAAAACGGGAGAACGATCGAAATCTCGACTGTGAGCGTGATCGGCCGGTATACGAGATGACGAAATTTATTCTATGTCCGCACTGGCTGAACTGCGTGCAAGAGCTAGTAGACAATAAACACCCTTAACAAAGCTCAGAAATATTATTGCAAAACACAAATTGTATTATCACAATAATAATGCATCATATATGTATGGTTCAAGTGAAAAGAATAATGCAAATGTACGTATTATACTTATAGCAGAATTAAATCTACTCATCTATAGCCAAAGATGTTTTTCAAGAAACTATGATATTTTTGTACGATTTCTGAAATATGTAGTAGGCATTTTCAGAGAGAACATTGTAAAAAAAAAAACATGGACCATATTAGTTTAACTGGATTACAGTAGATCTACATATCCAATCTGTGTACACTCCTTTCCATCAAAATTTTTGAAAATCGGCGCATATTGGATCGAATAAATTATTTGAAAGCAAAAGCAAATAAATCAAAGTGGAATTTGAAATGCGCTTTAGTTGCACTTTTGAAATCAACAAGGTTTGATTTCACTTAATCTTAAATTATAACTTAAACTTGAATCACCATTTTAGCGATAAATAATTGTATATTTCTTGTTTTGAAATGATTAATAATGCTACGTATTCGTGATATCCAAATTCGATGTTGTTGAGAAGCACAAACTCGTTTTCAGTATTTTTTAATAGCTACAATTTATAATGATTTTTTTTCCAAAAAACAAAGCTTATGTTGCAACAGAACAAAGTTCATGAAGCAAACTTTTGAACGTTTCAGAATGTGCATTTATTAATTGTAATGAGCATTTTTTTATATACTTACTGTGTTATTTGGGTCAACTTCCATTTCAAATGCATAAATTTAACGTAAAGTCATTCTTATAAAATTATCTCACATTAATAGCTCTGGAGTAGCGATGGGACGTCTCAAAATAGAGACGATATTTTATACTCAATAATTTTATAAAACAATCGTGAAAAATAACGCAATATAACAAAATTAAGTCATTTGATAAAACATTTTAGGTTAGCAAAAAAAATGATACAAATATGTGCGGTCATGTCACACCTTTCTTTTTCTGGTGACATTAGGCCATGACAGTATTTTCATTTTAATAATTGCCAAAATCAAAGGCATTCTATTCTCTTTATTTAGATCTTTCAGCACAAACGAAAAAAGGTTTATATTAGACGATCCTGTTAAAGGGATATTAGATTTTCCCAAAATTTAGGTGCTGATTCGAATGAAAAACATTTCTTGTTTTCACATTTTATTAAAAGCACTTTAAAAAGTACCAATTTAAAAATAAAATACACTATCTTACATCGAAGACAAAATAAATTGTAACATATAATACATAAGCAATACGTATCAATGAATTCCATGGTATTTATTTAAAACTGGCTAGAATTATAACTGGTAGTTTTCACTTAGTTGTGAATTGATTTTTAAATCGAAATGGAATAATTAAATATAGTTTTATTTTAGGTTTTTCCAATCCAGAAGGCTCAATCTTCTGATGTGAATTCGATGAATGTCTTAAGTCTGCTTTGGAAGGTACATAATTCTAAAAAATCTTTTGATGAAACATATGTATATTCGAACGCTTCGCACGGCTACACTTTCAAAATTACAAAATCGATAACTACGTTATGGATAAAGAACCATTCGGTGACCATACTGAGATATATGCTGACTCATCTTCATTTCTAAACGATGACAAAGGCCGTAAAAACGAGTAGCAAATATGAACACTAACACTGTCACTGCTCAATTGAAAGTGAGCTAGCATAGCAACTGGTAGATAGATCTGGATCAAAAATACTCTCTTTTGATAAAACAGTCATCATGGGGCTGACACAAGGAAAGAGCAAAAAAGAAATCGAGCAAATCCCGTGTGTGAGGATACGAATTTCGGGAGCGGAGAAGAACGATTTCTAACGTCAAAAGAAAAAAGGAACACAAAAAATTGAGCTAAGTTCGAATCGGGTGGACAAAAATGTTGAACGTTAACAGCGAAAGTCGGTATTTTGAATTCGGGAACTGTCCACATCGGACCCATCCCTTCACACAGTATTAGTGCTCCAATGGATGCGTTCTATGCAAAAAATTGAAATACATAAATAGTGTTAGCAAAGAGATTAAATAATTATACTATCTAATATATTTAATCTCTTTGAGTGTTAGTATACAGAACTGGATGTATTTTTTGCCTTTATCTGACCTAGAATTATTTCGTAAGGATTCATCAAATTCACAAACTAACAAAACAAAAAGCACCATCGACGTCTCCCCACCGTGATTGGTTTTTTTTTCACAGAAGAGCATGTACCTTAAGCCTTGCGTGCTGGCTCAATGCAAACTGGCTTAAAGTTAAAAGTACATTGTAATTAAATAATAAATATCCTAAATACATGAGAATCTTGGTACATAAAGATTACATAATATTCAATTGAGTTTGACAGTCGACTCCTTGGCGACGATCCCGTCGTGGCGTAGCCGCGACAGCAGCGATCGATACACGACGGGCGAAAACGGCAACACTACGCCGCGCTCCTGAATCTCACCTGCGTAAATATGGTAGGATTATCATGGAGTTAGGAAATGCCTCAAATCCTGCGGCATGCGGTGCTCGAAAGTCACATGTCAGTTCGATAATTACAGCCAAGCTACAGTTATTACTAGAAACAAGGATTTTGTCTCATCAATAATCGGAAAAGTGTCTTGGATTGATATTATCTTGGACATTTATAAAATTGTGATATAGCCATAGCTACGTCTCAGCGGCGTGGATGTAGATGTTCAGTGCCATGCCTTGCTAATTTTTTTTTAAAGGATAAAAAAATGTATATTCTTAAATTCCTGCTGTTATGAACTTCCTGAAATTACTATTCCGTGCAAGTATAATTTATTGAAATAAATAAACAAATTGTTGCAGTATTCCAACATGCAGCGAAAGAGTTCGCGACTTTATTTTCACGCTATATTTTCTTAATGTGTATACCTAACAAACTGATTTTAATTGGTGGATAGAAACACATGTCTAAAACTATCTATGTATTTTTCTAAAAAAAAACAACGTAGAACTCGGTTAAGAAAGATTTTATATAGATATTTTATTTAAAGCTTATAATAGATATTTCTAAAAATACCATTGTAATAAGCATTTGTGTTTAAATAATAAGAAATAAATGCATTTAGTGAGATTTACAAACGATCTCGAAAAATTATGGACTCTCGTATTAGACTTTTTTTTTAATCGTCATTTTTTGAGCTTTAAATACTGTCTTCGATTACTTAGGTATAAAATTGACATGTATAAGTAAATACACGGCAACAAAACAGAGAAATCTAATTTGCTTGTAGCTGGCACTATTTAGTTTTTTACGGACTTGCGGTCTAAATGTAGTTTTTCTAATAATATTGTATTGGCTTAAAGTTATCTGTTTGAAGAAATTTAATATATTTTTATAAGTAACAAAGATTAGTTACGAAATAGATCTCGACATTTTCCTTATCGTTCAAATATACTTCGGTTGCCCGGTACTGAAATGTTATTTAGTTTACACTACCTATGTCAAGGAACCCGAACTCACAACATCCTACCGATAAATTTGGAAATTTCTCGAAATGAGATAAATTCAGGTGTATTAGTTTATATTATCAAGTATTTAAATATTATATTAAGCACAAAAGTTTAGATATTTGCTTGACATAAATTTTGTTGAAATCTTAAGGTAACAATATTCTAGGGATTAATTTCGAAGCCAAGCAACTCAATTTAGAGTTTGCAAATGGTTTTTATTAGAAACACTAAAAGAAAATCAAATTATATGGATGTCTTTAACGTATATTAAATGCACGAATTATTAATATACAATATGCTTCTAAAATATACGAAAATATATTCAGATTTCTATGAGATTTGAATTAATTTAATTATTGATTTGCATATGCCCGAACCCCTATTTAGTTTTCAACATACAAATACGAAAAATCCATTATGGATTTAGTTTTACAAAATTCCTCTTATTATTCATAGAAGACAAATTCTCTAAAATTAGTATCTGATTTATTTTTATTGTTTATGGGCCATTATTGTTTCAGATATGGTCAAGAGTTATACCATCAAGTAGCATCTTGGCGGCGATGGCAGTGGGCAGGCCGACCGTGCGGGCCATAGCGGTGTGTGAGCCGGGCACCCCGCGCACCGACAGCGTCACGTCCCGCCGCTCGCGCCGGCCCTCGCTCCAAGTCACGCCTACCTCGTGACGCAGTACTACGATATCGGTCTCGTTTTTTCCTTAAACGGCAAACGTAATTATATTTCTTTTTACTTGCATATTTCAATATAACGTAATAGGTAATTAAAATAATAATTAAACATTAGCGTAGTTCGCACAATATAAATTAACTTAATTTTCCTAGATTGTAAACTAAAACAATAATAACAACTTATATAAACAATTAATTACAAAAACAATTATAGCCTTATAGAAACGAGCATTTTGCGATCAATAATTAACTATGTATGTTTCGTTTTCAAATACACATTCGCAATAAATTGTTTGTGTCGTATAGAAGCAAAGACAGTAACAGTTCAGTAAAACTGGATGTTACCGCATTTGCTTCTATATATGACAAATTTAAGTTCATTTGAAAGGTAAATGCAACCGATAAAAATATAAAATGAATTTCAGCAAAACATAAAAGTTCATCAAAACTCAATTATTTTGTTTTACTAGTTGCTTTTAGCAACTTCGACCGGGCAGGCAATGTATTTCCATCAAGCTTCTTCCAAATAGTTGGTCAATCAAACGTTAGTGCTGACGACTTGGACTTTTGACTAAAGTTGAAAATTCATTCGTCGTTTCACCCACAGTTTTGCAATTCGAGCGCAGTACCTTCTGTTTACTGTCGAAGATGATGTTCTTGAACACTCGCCATAACCGCTCGGTTATGTATGTAATTGAAATTTATTAAATTAACTGAATATATGTTATCCAAAGAACGATCCGTGTAGTTTTCAGTTTCTAAGAAACAGATCATTGTAATATGTCTATTACTTTTCTGTCAATACCTAAAATAGCTTTTAGGTGATGTTTGCATAAACAAACATCACCTAAAGTGTTCCTTTCTTTTATTAATACTTTTAATATACAAACATGAATTATGCACAATTTTATTGTGTGCACATTCAATTCGTTAATCGATTAAAATTACAAATTTATTTTATTTCTTGGAATCAATAGAAGATTTATATAGATATACGTTTCTTACCGAGTTGCAGTTTTTTGCTGAGATAATGGCTGAGCGTGTCTAGGGGAGTTCCCCGCTTCACGATGGCCACGTCGTCTAGCAGGCCCAACGACTCCAGAACAGTGGCGCCCGCCTGGCCCGTCCGCTCGACCACGCGCCCTTTCAGATTCTCGAAGAAGATCGTGGCGTCCGTCAGACCGAGAAGCTCGCACGCGAACTGACGCTGCACCATGCGATCTCATTTTAACATACTTCATTAAAAAGGAGCATGTGCTAACTAATAATCATCGCAATAAACATACCATGCAAGAATGAAGAATTATTTGAGAAGATCTCTGTAGTCTATTTAGAAACGTGAATTTGTAATGTTCTATTGTAGCTTTGACAATGAATCATATGAAGTTAAATGATGCTACTGCATCATTTAAATTTTATCGATTTACTGTTGATAAAGCAAATATGAAGCGGTTGGTGTAAATTTGATCAGTTACCCAAGTTAGTTCCGGCCCATCGGGATGCAGAGATGGATGCGGATTGGGGTCCACGAGGCCGAACAGTTGCATAGCCTTCATGCATTCGGCAAAACCTGGTTAAGAACGAGATATGTTCGGATATACGTTTTATATGGCATTTGAAGTTACGACAGTTCGCTTTTTTACCTTTGTAGCGGATGGTCCCTCGGAAAATAGTGTGTGCGTCTTCGATACCGTACAACTTAGCGTACTTGGTGCTGTCCCGGTTGGGAAACCCTTCGAATGCAAAACCTGGTAGAAAGTCCAATTCCCTTGCCGTTGACATAATTTCACCACCGCTGAGCACTTCTACTACCTACGAGTAATATCACAATCACTTTTAGTATATATAAGACTAACAAACTTGAGATAGGTTAAATCAATAAATACTTGGCCTTTGCTGAGGTATTTTGCCCCTGAAATTGTATTTAGTAGAACTCCTCGCGGACTCCATGAAAATTTATACCTTAAAGCATTGTCACTGAATTCCGGTGCTGGCAATCCTGAATTAAAATAAAATTATTATGGTAGTTGTACTATAAGTACCAATAGAATAAAATAATACAGTGTAGCAACGTATTTAAATAATACGTACCACCACAATAAGAAACAAAGGAATCGACTCTTCCTCCGTTATTTTGTATATCATGGATGCATTCAAGAGCTAGAAGGTGGTCGAGTCCGGGATCCAGTCCGACTTCATTTAAAAATGTTAAGCCTGCTTCTTTTGCTCTACAAATAATATAAAAATAAATCTTATAAATGTATAGTTAAATCTTTTATGATGTATTAATCTATTTCCCTTGCAGTTTCCATGTATCCAACAACAAAAATTATATATATAGTTTAATTTAAATTCATAGATATTTTAACGTAGACTCAAAGTAATTAAACATCATTGAGTGCTCATGTCTAAAGTAACTGCAATCCTTTTCCGACCCGCTGTCTCACCCGCACGGATTACTCCCTTTTCTAATTTTAATTTTAAGGTTAGTTTATTACGTAGCACTTACGCTTCATGCAATTCTTGTACCGGCGGCGTGACATAAGACGCGGTTACTAGATGCGCACGCGCTCGAAGGCATGCTCTTGCCGCTGTCCCGTGTAGCTCATACGGTAGAAGAGAAATGACCAAGCGCGCGCGCGACGCGAGGGACCGCAGCGCCGCCTCATCTGTTGCCTCCAAATATTCAGCATTCACACCGTATTTCTCAGCTAATGCGTCAGCTTCCTCTCGAACTTGAGACGCTATAATGAACAATAAAGAAAATACACACTTTTATATAAATGAATTCACATTAAATGAGCGCTGTCGAGTTCTATTGTTGCGCACTTCTGACTGAATCAGGTCTGGTCTGGATACTATATTTCAAAATGAAATGTATGTAAGTGCACAATTTTTAAGTTTCTAAGAATTTTCAAATTAGAAACGTTAAACACACTTTACTGATGCATTTCTTCTATATCAAAATTAAACAGGCAGGGATTAAAAAAAATAGAATAAAAGTTTCAAGATTCCCTCATCGATACCTGGCTACTATCGCTGGTCAATACCGACCAGCCTCCACGATTGACTCCCAAAATTAGCATCTCAAATCAAAATTCCTACCTTTTCATCTCTGTCGTCTTTGAGACAGCTGAGTTTTGGGGCGATGAGGTAGTCTTATATAAGGAACTTGGAGTTGTAGATACAGGTACAGGGGGCGATCCTCGTTCCAGGTCTTATCTGATCTAAATCCTATCGGTGGCTATCCTACGTGTCAATGCCTCAGTTAATAGGGACTTTTTAACTAAGCTAGACTCGGGATAGCAAATTTGACATTTAGATTTTATCAATTCCATTTATTAAATTAAATTATTTCTCTCTTTCAGCTGGCACGCTTAATTATTATTGTCTTTGGTAATTGCAAACAGAACAGGCAAAGGTTCAATGCAATCTTTGCCTGTTCTTATGCCATTTTAATTAGATCATGATTTGCAGTTTTACATGCACTTTAGCACTCAAGTTTTATCACATAACTGCCCTGAGTAAGATACTGAGAAGACATACCGATGGTGACAGCGATGTTCTCTTCGCGAGACAGATATTCGACCACCGGCGCCGAGACCAGCCCGCTGCCCAAGATGAGCACGGGCGTCTGTTGGTCGCTGCCCTCCACTTTATGGCGAGATCTCCTACGACGTTACAAAGAATATTTTTACACTTGTGTCAATAATGTCAACGGTATAACTCAAACACAAAGTAATGAAGGTCACGAAAGCGCATTGTTCTAAAATGCGTCACAATTCATGTATCAATGCGAATAATTCGTAGCTGCGTGAAGCCTTGATATGATTCTCATCGTGTTCTTGCGTTGCTAATGAACATGATAAGATAAATGGATACAAACAAGCAATGTATGATACTTACGTATTCGCCATTCTCAGATCATTAATGTATTCATAAGGCGACGTTAATTTGCCGTTGCTTGTAATAATCGCCTGAAATGATATTGTAAAGCAGTCATTTTTGACACGGAACGTTGCAAATCTAGATTACAAATAAAATATTAAAATAAACGAAATAAGGATTTATTTTTGATAATTATATACTGTTAATAGAGTTATTTTTAAAAACAAACAACAAATAGCCAACAGAACAATTATTGTATAAATATACAGAAAAAAAATCCTTCCAAATACACTTTATTCAAAATACTCAATTTCTATTACCCCTTGTATTACAGGTGTAAAATTATGTTCTTCTAATGATTTGGTGGCATCAGATTGCATAATATCTTCGGCGTAAGGATAAAGGAGATCTCCAAAGAAGTCGGTGGATTCACGCGGCAGTTGCGTGGGCATATTGTCAATGGAACACACCAACACTCCAGGTCCCTTGAAACTTGTGGATGTAAAAACAAATTCATGATTAAAGTTATCACTAAACAAACTAAGATTGGGTTGTGCGTATCGATTTTAACGTTAGTCGCATATTTACCTTTTAGTATCCTTATTTCGATCGGCGTCGTATAGACAGAATGGAGTGTCTATGGTAGTGCATTCGTTCATGAATTCGATTGAACCACCGGGATCCGCAGAAATGTCACAAATAGCCAACATTCTAAAACGATGTCAAGATAAAATGATGAGACAATTTTTTAAGTTTCTAAGCGACGTATACGAATAATTGTTCTAGAAAATATTCGGTTTAAAAGTTTAGTTTAAAGATGAAACAATTAATGTTCAAAACATTAATCAGTCGTTTGAAAATCATTATATATATTTGTTGATAATGATTAATATTTCTAATTTAATTTTGAAAAAGATCAATTGTAACCTGTGTGGCAGGGCCGGCGCACCTACGCTCTTAGGTAGCCACGGAGTATCGGCAGGTAGGAGTAAATGTTTCGCGTCAGGAATGGTCAACAGCTTAGGGCTACCCACTGCCCAATATATGCAGTTCACCAACACTGATGTATATGGTGCGATCTGTTACAGTTTCATGAGTTAAGTACGACCAGACAGTATAAGTAAGCTAATATTTTTAGCTTTGAAGTGAAAACTTCCTTGGGCACGTTAAGCGTTTTTCGTGATGGGTAAAATCTTATGAATTCGCGCATCGACTTAATAAAGTAGTATATGCAAAAACTTCTTAATACCCGTTGGGCGATTTTGTATTAGTAAAATCCTATATGTATATGAGTTCGAATCGCCGACATGCTAATCTTAACAGTATATATGAATATTTTTATGTATATTTGAAAACTGTATTTTTATGTGTAATTCAATTACAACATCATATAGCTGTTTAATTTAAATTATAAGTCTTAAATGTCGCAATATAAACCATATTATGCTCATATACTTTCATTACAAACACTTGTTTTTATTAATATTGAAACTATATAAAAATGTGTATAATTGTTGTGCTAATAGATACGAAAACCAAACTGAAGTTAATAATTTTAATTTAATATTGTAATTTTGATATTGTAATTAATTGGACAATCCCAAAAAAAAATCCTTCGATACTTGAAAGTTTTCACTTCTATCGCCAGTTCCCAATAAATGCTTATTATTTTTTTCAGTATTCACCTTTTGAGCAAATGTAGAAATGTAACGTTCGGGAAATTCTTCGTACTCTTGTGGATCGTAACCGCCGCCATTTTTTCTCTCTAAATGATGTCGTCTGCGAACTTCGCATCCATAGATTTTGCTAGGACCTATTTAATATGGAATTTAAAAAAATAATTGATTAAGTTTGTTTCAATCAATATTTTATGAATATAGTAAATTATAAAAAATATATATACTAACTTCCGTGTTCTGCTACTTTCCTCAACATCTCCGGAGGAACGTATTCATATGGCAATTCTTGAAATATCTCTTGGCTTCCCTATAAAGGTCAACACATAAACTGTTAATTTTGCAGTATATTCTTGATTATGATATGATAGATCGGTAATCGGTTTAACGTACTTGCGAAACGTTCCCAGAGCCAGTGAAAACAAATGTCAGTGGACCCAGCGACTTGGGCATCATGCCGAGAGCGACTTCGTAGCCCGCGTCACGGATGGCCTGTCGCGCCATACTTGAATTCCGGTAGTTGTGAGCCGGGCCCACGTGCTGAAACAATTTTATGGACAAATAAAAGCCTCTAATTCCGACGCTAGGACAATTTTACCGGCACACGACGACCATATTCAGCCACCTGTTGTCAATACGGAAACTACTATATGTATACCTGAATTTGAAATAAAAGAAAATTAAAAAAATATAATAAAGATACCATGAAAGGTGTGTGGTGTCCCAGAGCGAGCAGCCGCAGCCCAATGCCGTGCAGGATGTTGATCATGCCGGCAACGCCAGCGTATTTGCCGAATGCCACCACACGGTTCCCAGCATCATCCATCAATTTCTCGTAGTCGATCAAACGAATATTCTGTAACAGACACGCACTTATTATATGTATTCATTTTATTTTAACATTTAGTTCTTGAATCTATACTAATATTATAAATAGGAAAGTAATTCTTTTTTGTTTCTTAATCGATTTAGTATCTGATAGATCTTATTGACATAAGAGAATGTATGGACCTGTATGTGTTATGCTGATAAATTGAGCGCAAATTGTAAAGAGAAACAATTTAAAAATCATCATTTTTATTTTATTTTGTCGGACGTTATCTGCGCACTTTGCAAACTTAATAAAGATTAAGATCTCGATCAAAATTTTCTATGTACGAAGGCAGAGCCACGGGTTAAAAATGGTATTTTACAAAACGCAATCTTTAATGAATTTTCTAGATGAAAGCGAATAGTTATAAACAATTTTAAAATAGTTTACTTCATTTTTACTTATTGTTTACTAACTACTTCAATTATATTACCTCTAATATAAAGTAGTAGTTACGCTTTGTAAGATACAACCGATACACACGAGAATTCTTAACATCGTGCTCATAAGATATCATTCAATAATATTTTAAGTATTTGTCAGTAAAAAGTTGTGAAAATTACCTTAGTTAAAATAGTGTCCAACATCGGCATATTAGCCTCTTGTGCCTTTATCGTGTGAGAAAAAAAACAGTAAGTCTTATTGGGTATGAGCAGGTCGATGGGCGTTTGCTTTACGCCAAATATCACGTTTGCTTCACTGATATCCTCTTGGATTACGGCTCCGGCGCTGATATAAGACTGGAAAAAGATGTGTGGAAAGAAAACAAATCAATTTAAACATGTAGGTATTTTAAATTCTCCCTTACATTTAGTAATTAATTCACGAGCAACACGTACAATCTCATTTTGTTTATTCGGCTTTTTATTCCTTGTACTGTATAAAATTAATCACAAATCTAAACTTTTTGTCAATAAATTGTGTTGTACGAAATATTCGAATATATCCCCATCTACCCATTCAAAGCATACTTAGTACTTAGTACTCCAACTTTGCGGATCAATTTATCAAGAAACTCTTACTTGCATGGGATAAGCGCGCCGATTGGAGGGCTGAACGATGACCTTGACCCCTGATCGCACCAGCCGCTTCACGTTCGAGGGCGAAAAGGGCGCTCGTCGCTCCCATACTGACTGATCCTCTCGTCGAATCGCTATTATACGTCGGGGCTGAGAACAAGAAGAAGTATTGAAATGTAAACAAGGAGTATACAAGAAGTATATTATTAGAACATAAAAGTGAATACAGTTTAACAATTCCTTACAAATAGACGATAGATATTCGTATTGTGTATTTATCTATACAGATCTCATCCCTTAAAAAGAATAATGGTAGAACTTTTCATTTTATTTTACAGCATAATATGTCCTAGTACCCGTAGTACAAATTAATAAAAATCTCATTCTTTTTGGGAGAAAAACATGTTTGCCTAATCGAGTGAGTATACCTTTATTATGATATAAGGTAAAATAAAAACTAATAATAATATAACGGAAAATATCTACGGGGTAAGGTGATTTCGATTTATTCATTACTCCTGATTATAGTAGATAAAGATCGAGTAGATAGAAGCGTAAGCTTTATAATATCGTAAACGTAAACTTTGAACGGTGCTGGCTCAGTGGCTTAGAGTGTTACCTTCCAGCCAGGAGATACGGGTTCGGACCACGAATCCTGACCGTGGGTGAATTGGCAAATGAGTTTTTAATTTAAAATAAAAAAAAACATTCTGCTTGCGTCGGAGATTACGTTAAGTTGTAGGTCCCGGATGTGATTGTCGCATTAATGACAACTGTCGTGACCAACCTGCACTACGCGTGGAGCGTGGAGAGTTTAAAGTTCAAGATTCTCAGCCTGAAATAGACAGAATGTGGGAAGGTATATCTTAACAGGGGCATAATTAATAATATAAAAACGCCGGATGAGTGCCAATAGAACTCGCACCGTAAGGGTTCCGTACGAACTTCATTATTTATGCAGATATTTTATCCATCACGAGTCTCGACGGTTTTTATCTATTTTTGTTACCGATACTGAGGAGATATTGGTCCCACAAATTCTAAAACTTTTGCTTTTTCTCCAAAGAATTTTTAAATTTTTTTTTTTAATATGACAAATTGCGAAGATATTATATTTTAACACCGGAAAGTTAAACAAATGTTCTCCCATACGTCGGTTTACAAATCAACTGTAAGTGTAACTCGCAATCACACAAAAAACCTTTTTTCATGTGATGTAACTGTAAATAATGATTTTCGGATTATTATCTTTACTAGCTCTGTGAGACTGCTTCTTACCAAATTTTATGATTCTAGAATCTACGTTAATGAGAAATACCCTATAGTTTTTTAATATTTTTGGGAATGTCGATATATAGGCCAGAAACGGCCTTATTTTTAATGGATTGCGTGACGCAAAGGATGGTAAGGGAACATACCCATACTATGTGACCTGTATATTACAATTTTTAACCCTCCCCCACTCTCTTGGTAACCAACAGTAGTATATTGCCAAGAGCCCCCCTATCTAATTTTCACCTAGTAATAAATATAATTTTAAATCATTTTTTTTTCCAACAGAAAGATAATATAATCAAAACGTATTGTAACAGGTACTTACGTTTTACTACAAGTAGAAATACTATGCACAGCATTTCTGAATGATTATAAAAACTATCAGTTTTAAATCAGCTGGCGTCCCGGCATATTTGCGTTAGTGTAGCCACCTGTGAGTTTACAAAACGCTGAACGCTGCGCGTCATAATTTGAAAATGTATTTCTCGGCCCTAAGCCCCTCCCCTCGGTCCTGTGACCAAGTGCGTTATTTTGAAGACCCAGAACGAGCCGCGTAGCATGGGTGTGTTCCCTAATGTGTTTATCAGTATAGATTTTATTTTGTTTGTTCGTTTTTTTTTTGTGGCGCTCTAGAGACTAAACACGTAAGACGATTTTGATAATTCTAACGTTACTCAATTTGCCTTAATATAGTGAGTGTCAATAAGGACATGACAGTAATTAAAAAACAATATGTTAGAAACAGGACGTCAATATCGTAAAGAATAAAAAAAAATAAAAGTTAACGAACTATATTAAGTGGGGTATCGCTGAATAGATCTTTGGAATCACTAATGCTCTTTAATAATTTTTCATTTTGAATGACTATTTAGTACCTAAAACGATTTAAAGTTAGTTAGCAACTATTCTCACTGAAATATTCAAAATTTACAATAAAGCTCTGATAAATTCCATCGTATAATACTATATAATATTTAAGAATTACACAACTTGAATTTAGAATTTCTTAATAACGATTATAATTAATATATCGATAAAAGCATTTTATCATGATCAGTACAAGACACCACTTAAACACCACAATGACGAGAAAGTATTCTTAGCTTATTATTAAAACAGGACTAAAAAAAGTCAATTATAAAAATTTAAATCTGAGTACGTAAAAATGAACTACAAAGATGGAAACAAGATGATATAAAAAAGTCATCCAATTAGATAAGTATTTGCAGACAGAGGCATCAGATTCATGTTTCTTTACTTGTTGCGACTCTTGCTGTATGCATGTACCTATGCCTCCAACTGCATATATTTGTTATATTTAAGTGCATGATTTTTGAAGTGAAACTTCTAATGCGACTTCCAATAAGGTTGCGTTAAACGTTCCACGCTCCTGGGGAGAGGGAATAGAAAGAGGCAGAGCGAGAGTGAATGCGTGGCACTCGTACGCATGCGCGTTGTATACCTGTTACAGGCCAGCGCGAGCGTTAGCAACGAGTAGCGTCCAATATTCAAACGCAAGAGGGAGAAAGAAAGAAAGATACACAAAGGTAGAAAGTAGGAGAGAGAAAGAGAGTGAGTCGGTAGATCCCAAGCACATGCGCGTGGTTATTCAAACATTTCGTATCTTACTTTAGTT
Organism: Eumeta japonica; assembly: GCA_005406025.1. Taxonomy (NCBI): domain Eukaryota; kingdom Metazoa; phylum Arthropoda; class Insecta; order Lepidoptera; family Psychidae; genus Eumeta; species Eumeta japonica. The sequence continues at coordinate 79,996 of BGZK01001442.1, forward strand.
ATCATAATCCCATTGTAAATGTTATAGATTTGGATATTTCTCCACTCGAGAATGATAATTAAAAGATGCGATCAATTGTGAATTGTAAGCAATGTTAATAAAGTTTGTCTTAAATAAACAACATGAGTTCACTAAAAAATAAATTTCTACCCCTTCCTATTTTCATTTCCACATTACAAAGTTTCACTTCTTCCGCGCGGAGGGACTCCACGCACTATTTTTTTACATCATCTTGTTCCCATTTTTTAAATTCATTTTTAAGCGGTCGGAAATTTTTAATTAATATTTTTTTTTGTTAAATTGACTGGTTATCTTGGTTTTTTCCAGTACCAATGAACAGCAAATCAATCAATAATTTCAATTTTATATCTCGACGCCTTCTTGGGAAAAAAACAGATGAGACTCTATAAAAGTCCCTTTTTTCCTTCAGGAATATTGAACCCTAAAAATGGTGCACGTCAGCTTTGACGCGCGACTGGAGTTTACACTGCTGTTCTAAATTTGAGAACTATTTGTCTTTTGTTAACTATAACAAATAAGTATTTATTTAACCATTTATTTATTAAATAACCATATTTGTTTATTAAACCATAAAAGATAGATATTTTTATAGTAATGTGCAAAATTAATATTATTTTGAAAATGATTCTTTTTATATCTCTACGCCTTTTTTACGATAAAACTACTAAACCAGTTTGGGAAAAATAGTTAGATAATTTAGTATATTCAAATAGAATACAAAGAAAAAAAGGAAAAATGCTGTAATATTGTTTGCTATAATAATAATAAATTTATCAATAAAAATGCAGTTCTCTAAAGAATAATCGAGAGACTATTTAAAACGAGATTAACATGAGTTAAGCCATGGTTAAAAATTAGTCCTTTTATATCGAAGTAACAGAGATGTGTATGTACGTATGGCAATATTATAAGAAAAAATAATATTTGATTTTGTCATTTTGAAAACCATTGATTACTTTTTAACCTGGTCAAATTAATGGTTATTTGACGATATTGTATTGCAGACAAAAGTATAAAATTTTTTGCAATCACCACTATATATTCGCCATTGTTTGGTGGTCACATTATTTTTGGAGAGTCAAATAATTGTTTTTTTACAGCAAGAAATGTACTGGTGCAATTCTCATTGCAATAATTATAAGAAATATCGTTTTTAATCAGCCAACAACAAACGAATTAAAGTAAATAATTGTTCTTATCAAATATAATAACAAGATAAGTGCTTGTATCAGTAGTACATAATGTTTATTTCTGATATAAACAGCAATCTCGTGATAGTGCACCTATCTCGGGTGGATTAAATAATTATCTTTATTATTGTTCGTAGGGGGCCAACATAATCTGCATTCCAACTTTAATATAAAAACCTTGAATACTCATTCTTTTATTATATTTTGCTCTCAAATTACTAAGACTTATGCTTACAACAGTATGCGTTATTGAAGATAAAAGTATGTGGAGTTTAGATATAATGTAATCTTTTTATTTTCAGGCAAAAGTAACATTTTTCAGACGAAAATGATGGTCAGTGAAATCTGTTTACCCATTTAAAAGTTGAATTTCGGAATCGTCGTCAAATCATATTCAAATTCAAAGCGACCAGTATTCGTAAACGGCAACTTCACATGCAAATACCTAATACATTTTTAAATATACAATTTTTTTTTTCATAACTAGTTGTGTGCCCACGACCTCGTTCGAGTGGATATAGAATGAATGCTTTTATTTAATGTATTCCGTGATCTCTTTATACATTATATGGGGTCCACATTCACATCCACATATTACGTCACACCTTTTTTCACGATAGTTTAACCCCCCGCCGCCCTGTCTCACTTGGTCACATGCATATAAACCCTCCTACAAATATTATGTCACACCATACAATTACTCCTCCCCCCCCTTTTTTTTGCGTCTGTGTGCCAGCTGTAGAATACAATTTACCAAAAATTCATAGTTGTTTTTAAATAGTATATTATTTACTTTATTGCAACAATTATTATTAAATAATACTTATAATATTACTCATAATAAAACATTGAATAAATGTCAAACACTATTAAACTCGCGTTGATAAATATATTATGAAAAAAATTGGTTTTTGAATTTATGACTGGTGTGATGTCACACTTAAAGCAACGCCCGGGCTCCCCATGTCACAGTTAGTAACATTCTGTCCAGACCCCTTAATGCGTGACGTAATATGTGGATTACCCCTATGTAATAATAGACAATAAGATATTAATAAATTGCTTTATTTATCTTTACTAATTAATTTGTCCAGGTGGGCAAAGAATGATTTCCTTTATTCTTTATATCGGACAATCGCTCTTTTAGTCATAATTCCAATCTCGATCTATAATTCATCGAATTCTATCATGATTTATCTGCCACAACGCTAAAAAAATTTTGCGGCAATAGTACGTAAAAGTTACACGCACATTTTTTTTTAATTTCATTTTAAAGAACAAAATTATAAAACGTGTCTATATCATAAAATAAGTACCCACCTAACCTACTTATAATTGGACAATTGCTATTTACAGATCTTTCCGTATATCTGTTTGTCATAACATCAATTATAAAAGATGACTTAAAAATGTAATAGTAGTGACCTAAAACAGAGTCAAAATTAAATTTAGCTAACGTAGCGTCTACTAAAAAATTTCGAAAATACGAAATCATAGAAAATCGACCAAAATACTTTTACCAAAAACTGATTTTCTCAAATACAAAACATACATTTCGATTTTAAATTCGTCAATAAAAATTTTTTGAATGTCATTATTATACTAAGTACATTACATTAATATAAATTATACATAATAAGTAGATTGTTTGAATTTTTACCTTTAAGAATATTCACGCTATTCAGCGTGTTTTGAAGTGGATACCTGATTACCTATCATAAATATAAATTTTAGTAGAGTATGCAGCAGTCAAATATTTATTTGGTAGCTTAACTTCGATACCCAACGCGACAAACAACGGACGATAACATTACATTGGATACTGGAGGGGTGTGTCACGACGTATGCGATAAAAAAGTTTGACACTGAACGCGATGACAAATCGAAAATTATTTGGACGTCGGTAAAAACGTTTCAAATTTAACGTTTGTCGTAAGTAATTTTATCTTCAATTTTTAATGGTTAGAAATTAATGTACGTAAATAAAAAATAAACGTATTATTATTTAATTACTAACATTATTAAACTACTAAACTTTAATAAATTGCTCCCAAATCAGAATTATAGGTATCCGCTATTCAAGCGGAAATAAATTTTCAAGACATGCTTAGGAGGTATTTTGATCTCGTTGGAATTGTGATAACGCATTATGTATGTCGCATGTAGCCACGCAGTTATAATACTAAATGTATACGAATGTAGGTACCGTTATACACAAAAAAGTTAAATGCATACAAAAAAATGGTCCTGAGATTAGGCCGATAAAATTAATGGATTAAAAAATAAAGCGTTAAAATAAAAAAAAATCTTTCAAAAATAGTTACGAAAATTTTATAGTAATATGTGAAGTTAGACGTGTTCCACATATAACATATCAAATGGAAAAATAAACGATGAAGTGAGAGCATTGGCGGCAAATTGATTTTTTGTACCTTTAATATCAAATAAATTGAATTATCTACTACCATTTATACTACTAAGTTTAAATAAAAATTATATATAATTATACTTAAGTGAATCAACTGTCATTCGAAAAATTAATAAACCACACTCACCTTTGCTGATGACGAGTAATTCAAATAATTCAAGTGTTTTAATGGGTCGTTACATTTTCTATTAAAAATATTTGAGGTTTTATGTAACATTTTTCCACACACTGAAACAATATAGTATAACTATTGGCATAAAAATACTATCCAAAGACTAGGTATAATTATTAGCAAAATACGTTTGGCTCCGACGGAGCCAGACCGCGTACTGTGCTTTAATTTTCTTATCAAATAACGTTCTGTAGAAATGAACGGGACGATGTCGTTTATCTACAGCGTAATTTTGATAGGCTGTTCCATTTGTTTCTCGTTATTAATGAGCACACTCGTTACACGCGCCTTTTCGGATCCCTATTTCGAAATAGGTTTTCTAAAAAAAAAAGTAGATTAAAAAAATTTTCGCGTCATTCGAGACGATTACACGTGAGTATGTATTCGGTCTTCGTTACGTCTTTTGAAATTCATTATAGTAGATAGCAACAGATCAAGCTGAATCAACAACAAACAAGAGCCGGACGTGTGATAGTCGCACGCAACGTGGACACACCCACTTTTAACAGAATTTACATTTATTGAATAATAATTTATTTCGATATTCTTTTGCGCTTTTTAAACGTGATAATCCCAATTTTAGGGTTCCGAACCAAAATGACGAAAACGGAACCCTTATAGTTTAGTCATGTCCGTTCGTCCGTATGTCCGTATGCCACAGGCATTTTATTCAAAAACTACAAGACGTATATTGACGAAATTTATAATGTAAACGTCTTGTATAAGCCGCCACTTAATTTGGCGGTTAAATAATAAAAATAAATATTTCTAGGGGAACACTCCATACATGTAACAAGGTTTGAAATTTTTTTTTTATCAAACATCAACGAGTAAGACATATTTCGACAGTTCTTTTAAAAACAATTTAAAGTTTCTAAGCAATTTTACTTATTACGTTATCGGAAATTCTCGCTCCAAAAGTGCATAAATTGTGTCCCACCCCCTCCATTTTCTAAATCGTATGTCCATGAAATATGAAAAAAAAAATAACGAAGGTAACGCTTAATAAATACTTTCAACGAAAATTATTTTGAACTTAGTCGGATATATTGTTTTTAAGTTATTGCCGAAAAACTGCGCTTCACAACAAAAAAACGTAAGTACTATGAAAATACGCTCTTTTGCTGATGCACTTTAATTTACACTAGTTTAATAGTAATAGCCGACATATCACTTATTTTTCTAGTTATAAGCGACTAAAGTGCTTATAACTATTCTGCGCGGGAAATATGTAAAAAGTGTAACAACGTACTTTTGTCATCTATAATGAGCATGGTCCGATATGCTCTAGGGCAATTTTTAATAAATAAAACCAGTGAACGCCAAAAACTTGGGCGCAAACCATACAGTTATCTACAGATTTTCATCAAAAGTAAAGAAATTAGTAAAATGAAGTGTAGTTTAAGAAATCTCAAATGCAGAGTCAAAAAGTAAATACTATAACACTTACAATAGAAATAAGTTATTCAATTATTTTAGAATTTGTTGCAATAATTTATATGATAATTTATAGGATATATCTACTATATAAAAATAAGTCCAGTTTTCCTCCCTGACGCTATAACTCCAGAACGCACGAACCGATTTCCACGGTTTTGCATTCGTTGGAAAGGTCTCGGGCTCCGTGAGGTTTATAGCAAAGAAAATTCAGGAAAATTCAACAGAAAAGTGGAAATCGTTTTTCATACAGCGCCATCTCTGATACATAGCATGTACTACAAACTAATATCAATACTTCAAGTAGATGGCGCCGGTGCGTGATAAAGTGTTTGACAGCTACTCATTGTTCTCTGCTCATTTAATTTCATTCAAGCTGAGTGTAAATTATGTGGATCGTGCATTTGAGGTTAAATTCAACACTCTGTCCATAGTCCAAAATGCCTAGAGGACGACGTGCGAGCATCGGCCGCCACAAGACATGCAAGCCAGCAACAAGTGTATTCAAGGAACTTAAGCGAAGAAAGACAAAATATAATAAGAGAAAATGACCGATTGAGACATCGCGTGAGCACACGAAGATCATTGGCATCATACAATCGCTTGGCATTCCAATATGATCCCACTGCGAACTACAGTGATGATGAAAATTTAGATATTGGACGAATGACGACTATATGCCGATATTGCAATGCGTTAAAGTTCAAAGAGAAACGGCTGGATTGTGCTGCGCAAGTGGAAAAGTCAAACTGGATCCATTACTTACACCACCACAGCCACTGAAAACATTGTTCGATGGAAGTGATCCCGATTCCAGCCATTTTCTTCAACACATCCTTGAATACAATAACTGCTTTCGCATGACTTCCTTTGGAGCTAATATCATTCGAGAAGGCGGCTTCATGCCGACTTGCAAGGTAAAAGATACAACACACATAACCAATCACTCACACCAACACAATGAATTGCAACACATAACAACTGCATATACACCACACACTACACCATCACACGATCAGAAGTTACAACGTATTCTTCAACAAATTTTAATGATTATTTGCAATTACAGATACAAGGACAAATATATCATTTGCATGGTTCAATGGTGCCAACACCAGATGAACCGCATCAATTTCTGCAAATATATTTCATTTCGTCGATGGTGGATCAGCTGAATGTGCGGTGCAATATACAGGGCACAACAGTTAAAGAGACGAATTATTGAACAGTTGCAAGCATTTTTCACGCTAATAATGCTGTGGTTAATATGTTCAAAACAGCATTGGAACGAATGCCATCGGATACGCACAAATTTGTCATAAGAGCGGATTGTACCCCAACAGGTGAACATGTGCGAAGATTCAATGCACCCACCGTTAATGATGTTGCTGCAATTATTGTTGGCGATCCAACTAAATCACGAGACATTGTCGTTCAGCGAAGAAGCAATATCATGCATCGTGTAAACGAGACACATCGTTTGTACGATGCGTTACAATATCCAATCATTTATTGGCAGGGCAAGACGGATACGACATCACGTTGAAGATGGTCGATCCAATTACAGGTACAATATTCACACACTAATTATTTCAATTATTACTATTATTGGTTTCCATTAACAATTCATTTAATTTTGTATTTTCAGGAGTATCAACGAATAAAAATCTAAGCGCAATGAATTACTATGCGTATCGTATGATGATTCGTACACATGAGGAGAATGTCATTCTGAAGTGCCGTCGGCTATTCCAGCAATTCGCTGTCGACATGTATGTCAAAGTCGAGACCGAACGTTTAGCGTTCATCCGATTCAATCAGGCAAAGCTACGATCTGAGGACTATATACACTTGCGTGATGCTATTCATTCAGATGGTGATGTTCAGAATATTGGACGACTGACGATTCTCCCATCAACTTATATCGGAAGCCCACGCCACATGCACGAATACGCTCAAGACGCTATGACGTACGTGCGAAATTATGGAACTCCGGATTTATTTATTACGGTCACATGCAATCCAAAGTGGACGGAAATTGAACGCGAGTTGGAACCGGGTCAAAAAACCGCAAGATCGCCATGACATAATCGCCAGAGTATTTCAGCAAAAAACTCAAGGTTATGATGGATGTGCTTACTAAGTATCGAGTTTTTGGTGACACACGTTGTTATATGTACTCGGTGGAATGGCAGAAGCGTGGACTACCGCATGCTCATATCCTAATTTGGTTGCTGAACAAATTACATTCAAATGAAGTGGATGACATCATATCAGCTGAAATTCCTGATCCAGTCACTGATCCCCGTCTACACGACATTGTGACGACACAGATGGTGCATGGACCGTGCGGTGCATTAAATCCATTATCGCCTTGCATGGCTGATGGAAAGTGCACAAAACGATATCCGCGACCGTTAGTTGCTGAAACAGTCACAGGGAACGATGGATATCCAGTTTATCGTCGGCGTTCAAAGGAAGATAACGGTCGAACTATCAAAGTTAAAGTTCAAAATCAAGAGATTGAGATCGGAAATGAATTCATTGTACCATATTGCCCGCTGCTATCACGAATTTTCGAAACACATGCAAACGTTGAGAGTTGTCATTCGGCCAAATCAATCAAATATTTGTGCAAGTACGTCACAAAAGGCAGCGACATGGCTGTGTTTGGTATTGCGTCGGAAAATGCGAATGACGAAATCAGCAACTTCCAAATGGGCAGATACGTCAGTACTAATGAAGCACTGTGGCGATTATTGTCATTTCAAATTCATGAAAGATATCCCACAGTTGTACATTTAGCAGTGCATTTGGAAAATGGCCAAAGAGTTTACTTCACTGAGGCTAATGCGGCACAACGAGCTGAGAGACCACCATCGACAACATTGACTAGCTTCTTTGCAATGTGTGAAGCAGATCCATTCGCAGCGACGCTGATGTACGTTGAAATGCCCAAGTATTACACTTGGAATCAATCAACAAAGAAATTCCAACGTCGCAAACAAGGAACCCCAGTTCCAGACTGGCCACAGGTGTTTTCAACTGATGCACTAGGTCGTATGTACACTGTTCATCCTAGAAACGATGAATGTTTTATTTGCGACTGCTGTTAGTAAATGTACGTGGACCAAAATCATTTGCGCATTTGAAAACTGTGAATGGCCACCAATGCCAAACATATCGAGAAGCATGTCAACTATTGGGTTTGCTGGAGAACGATTCTCATTGGGATTTAACACTTGCAGATTCAGTTGTTTCATCAAATGCGTACCAAATACGAACGCTGTTCGCAATTATCATCACCACATGTTTTCCTTCACAACCAATTCAGTTATGGAACAAATACAAAGACGCCATATGTGAAGATATCTTGCATCGCTTGCGCATTCAAACGAATAATCCTGACATCCAAATAACCGATGAAATCTACAATGAAGGATTGATTCTGATTGAGGATCAATGCTTGACTATTGCAAACAAGCTACTGATTGAAGTAGGAATGATTGCGCCAAATCGATCGATGCACGATTCATTCAACCAAGAATTAAATCGAGAGCTGCAATACAATGTTGATACATTGCAGGAATTCGTTAGAAATAATGTTCCGTTGCTGAATGAACAGCAAAACAAGTATACGAAACATTAATGCAAGCGGTGGACAATAATACTGGTGGTCTATTCTTCCTGGATGCACCTGGAGGAACAGGGAAAACATTTGTCATTTCATTGATTTTGGCCACTATTCGATCAAGATGTGACATAGCTTTGGCGTTAGCATCATCTGGAATTGCGGCGACTCTTCTAGATGGCGGTCGTACTGCACATTCTGCGCTTAAGTTGCCACTCAATTTAAACACAATTGATACTCCAACATGCAATATTTCCCGATCCAGTGCAATGGGAAAATTGTTGATGCAATGCAAGCTCATTGTTTGGGATGAGTGCACAATGGCACATAAGAAATCACTTGAAGCACTTAACTTCACACTGAAGGATCTTCGGCGAAATAACAACATCTTTGGCGGCTTGATGATATTGTTGGCAGGCGATTTCAGGCAGACGTTGCCAGTAGTTCCCCGTGGAACGCCTGCAGATGAATTGAATGCTTGCCTGAAGGCATCACCTTTATGGAATAACGTAAAAATTATCGCTAACCACTAATATGAGAGTTCAACTTCAAAATGATCAAAGTGCTGCACAATTTTCCAAACAATTATTAGATGTTGGAAATGGAAAAGTCCCAGTTGATGCGACATCTGGATTAATTACTCTTACCAACGACTTTTGCCGATTTGTAGACACTCAATTAGTTCTTATTGAAAATGTTTTCCCAAACATTAGTGAGAATTATAAGAATTATGCTTGGTTAAGTCAACGAGCAATTCTTGCCGCAAAGAATAATGATGTCCACGCACTGAATTTCACCATTCAATCAAAAATTGCTGGCGATTTGGTGACATACAAATCCGTTGATTCAATAACAAATCCCGATGATGTAGTAAATTATCCAACGGAGTTTTGAACTCTGGAGATACCAGGATTTCCACCACATAACTTGCAACTCAAAGTTGGTACAGTTATTATGATACTGCGTAATTTGAATCCACCGCGACTTTGCAACGGTACTCGACTTTCGGTAAAGAGACTTATGCCGAATTTGATTGAGGCAACCATTATTAACGGAAAGTACGCAGGTGAAAATGTATGTATTCCTCGAATACCAATGATTCCGACTGATCTTCCGTTTGACTTCAAACGATTGCAATTCCCAGTTCGCCTTGCGTTCGCAATGACAATTAATAAGTCGCAAGGCCAATCGCTTAGTGTTTGCGGGATAAATTTAGAAAATCATTGTTTTCACATGGGCAGTTATACGTTGCGTGTTCACGAGTTGGGAAACCATCCGCTTTGTTTGTGTTAACGTCAGACCAAAACAAAAATGTGGTTTACCAAAGAGCACTACAATGAAACGGATAATTTGCGGACACGTATAACGCTTCGATTCAGTATTTACTTTGGATTTGTAGCGACATCAAAGAGTAACTTTCATTTACTTAGGGAAGTTCAACTAAATAACACTTCATTTTAGTAATCGAAATGAATTTATTACTGTGTGAAATGAAATAAATATTTTCCTTTTCAAATATATAACAAAAAAATTTTTTTTCTTTATCTTTTAATCACCAAACGAAATGTTACATAAAACGAATCTGGTGGCGAAACGGAGTTCGCCGGGTCTGCTAGTTTTTAATAAAATATTTAATTTTTGTTTAAAAACATATTCCACAATATTGTTCAGGAGATACTAATTTATACTTTTAAAGCATTATTTTTCCAGAATTATTGAATAGTTTGCTGGAACGTCTGTACAATTCTAGTTTATATATAAATAAGGAGAAGCTGTCTGTCTGACTGACTGGTTGACTCATCACCGCACAGCCGAAACTATTAAAAATTGGAAAATGAAATTTTTCACAAGCCTTTTGTTTTATAATATTAGCGAAATATGAGAAAGATTTCATAGAAATTTAATCCCTAAGGAGGTGAGCAGAGTGAAAAACTATTATATTATGGAAAATTCAAACCGTTGACGCATCAGATGTCAAACTTAATATCTAACTAACAGAAATAAAGAAAAAAATTGTAGATTGCATTTCTAAACCCTAAAGATGGTAAAATAAGGTATGAAATGTTATATGGAAAATTGAAATTGCTGAAATTATTTATGTTAAAATTTATATTTTAGGTAATCATTACTAATAAAAAATAATGGCACGCATGACGCATCGCTTTTTAAAAGTAAACATGTGCGTATCCAGGGGGATAGGGGAGGACAGTTACCCTCTATTACGGCTAATACATCGTAGAAATTATATGTTCTATGATCTGACCTAAAAAAAATCTGACTTGCCCCCCTGCTAGAAACTGGGTACGCCCCTAAAAGTAACCCTAAAACGGATGATATGAGTTAAATATTTATACAGAAAAACGAAATCGTTTAAACTATTGATGTCAAAATGTATATTTTATCTGTTTATTACAAATGAAAAACAATGAAATGCATAATTTTTGAAAAAATGGTTATAGAGTGAAAGTAATGAGGGCGATGAATTGTATGGAAAATCAAATCCGATGACGCTATTGATATCAATATTTTTACTTTTGATACTCGTCTATATCAAAACGAATAATATTTTAACGAAAAATTATTTAAGTTTATACATACTTGTTTGTAACGGATAAAATCAATAACTACTTAACCGATTTTAAACATTCTTTTATCTATAAAAAGCAAGATTATCAGGCAGTAATATAGGCTGTATTTTATTTTCAAATAAAAAAGTATCTTAGATATAAAAGTCACTATTTGGTGCGCGCTGCGAAAACTATTTATGATGCATTAAATAATATACTACGTATTTACATTACTCATGATGACTCACAAATACTCCACGAGGTTATATGTTTAAATATTATAATTAAGTCACAACAACTGCGTTTGGTTCAAATTAGTCAATTAAAAGACGGGTAAAATCGAGAAATGATGTCATTTGTATCAATATAGTAACCCTTATCCAACTAAATAATTTCATAATCAAAGCTGATTGTGTGTATGTAGCAATTTTCTCTTTAAACTATTCGAATCCGAACTTTCGTTTAGAAGAAAAGTGCCAGATGATAATTTGTATGATATAGGCGCCTACTGAAAGGTACGAAAAGTGAATTTTTGAAAATTTACTTTTAAGAGAGTAAAAGGAGGTGTACTTTTGTGTGAAACTTTTTTATGGAGCGAGATATGACTATGAAATTTGGTATAATTATTGCTTATTAAAAATTATAAGCGGCGACTTGTACAAGCCCCCTCCCCCCCGTGGAGGGGGCGGGCTTGTCTAATTTATAAAAAAGTGTGTATTTTGTTCATCTTCTTTGTGTGCCTAAACCACTCATCTATTTATGAATTTTACGATATGTTCTATTTGAAGCGGGAAGGTTTCTGATAAAAAAAAAAGAAAAGAACTAGAAACTGTGCCCTACTTTATATGTATGTTACAACTGAACTTAATATTTGCATTACATGACTTTATATTTGCATTACTATTGAACTGAACTACTGAACAGACTATAAAAATTTCATCACCAATAAAAAGCTCCCTGAGTAACCTGGACTATCAACATTTTCCCTTGGTATTACAGATTCATCTTTATATTAGTACTATTACAGATTCTATACCTTTTTTAAACTTCTCGCAATGGGAATTCAAAGCTTTTTTTAAATGTCAAGTTTTCATCAGATATTGACGTTTTAGTATCAAAATCGATAGAATCAAAAAATATCGTTGGAAATAAGTTTTTTGAAAAGTGTTTCTTGAAATATATTTTAAGCTACTCCACCGATAAGTTTCAAGGTTTTATCACCTTTTTTCCTGAAAAATAATATCGATAAACGTAAACTGTATCAAAATAAGTTAATTTTTTTAAGAAACATCGTTGTGTAAAAAAATTTAAAAACATTTCTTTAAAATATTTTTAGATTGCGATAATTTTCTCTTTTCCTTAAAAAATAACGTTGAACATCAAAATTGGTTGATTTGTATTAGGGATATTATTGGAACAAATTTTTCCAAAAACTATTTGTTTATTGGAATATTTTTTAAGTACTCTACAAATATATTTCATAATAAAATCAGCTCTTTTTCTCAAATAAAAACGTTTATCAACATAAATTACGTCAAAATCGATTGATTCGCTGGGAGATAGAGTTAATGAAAAATTTACAAAAAAGTGTTTTTTTCAATAGCTTTTTATATTAATCTTGATGGATTGCTATTTATTAATCGATCACTTTTTTGGTCAAAAACTTTCGTCGAATACCACAAAACAGATCAATATCGAATAATGCGCTCGAAAGATATCATAGTGGAAAATTAAAAAAAAATTGCTGTTTTAGCTTTTCGTTATGAAAATTAAAAATTATTGTTTTCAGTCCGGCTTTTGAAATTAGAGTTTTCGTTAGATCATGATGTTTTAGGGTCTAAAGAATTTATTTAGACCATTTCCCGAATGATGTTCTCTATGGGTGTGTGTGTGTGTGTGTGTGTGCATGCGTGCGTCTATACGTGTGTGCATGCGTGTTTACAAGAGTGTGTGCGTGTTTGAATGTGTGCGTGCGCATGTGTGCGTGTGCGTGCGTGTTTGAACATGTCATATCTTTTGAACAAGTTAACAGGTCGAAACTCGATTTAGGGAACATACCCATATTACGTGACCGATTCACGGGGTCTTCAAAATACCACGCTTGGTCACGCCAGGGTTAGGGGGCGGGGCGGCTCAATGCTTCATCACGTAGTCTGAGAATTCTCGCACTTTTTCGGAAATATATTCAAATTAAACTAACAGATTGCAACGCAAATGTGCCGGGACGCCAGCTGATTCAAAACTGATGAGTTTATGTACTTATTTAGAAGTGGGGCGCTTATATAGTATTCTATAATTTATAGTATAACGTAAGTTACTATATATTTTAAAATAAGTTTTTCTCCTTGATTATATTAACATTCTGTTAGAAGAAAATTTGAATTACTACGTGAAAGGTGGGAAGTGTTTTATAAATACTACGCTTGGTCACCGAAGGGGTCAAAATTGTAAAATATGGGTCACGTAATTTGGGTATGTCCCCTTACGGTATTCAAAAGAAGTTGGAATCTAAGACTTCCTGAAAATTTGAACTGATTCAGTTGTCCATATCGATTCTAAATCTAATTACATTTTGAGTACTGTCAGAACTAAATTAAAAAAATTGTTTTTGGTTTTAATATATGTTGCTTTGCTACAAAACAGCAACTTTTTCTTTCATTTTTATATCGCATTGTTACATATCAGAGAATGATTTAGTCGTAAGCGTTACCTCCTTCGATGAAAATAGTCAACAGTGAACAGCACAAATTCAGGCTGTTCAAACCATGGATATTGTCCTCATACACCAGAGGACTGGTGGATTTCTTTCTAGAACGGTACTTTTCAACGGTGAACAGCAATGAATTGAAATTTTGTATATAGGCTCTTATAAAGATGAATTGTCTTCTCTTAGGCTAAAGAACCATACAGTCGCGAAGGTTTTCTTCTCCAATGGAACTTTTCGATGGTGAATATCATGGACATTAAATATTTTATAAGGGACTTTTCGGAGATTAGTCGCATCTTCGTACACCATAGGATAATTGAGAGGCAATGTTTCGTTACTATTATAAAAGACTTCAACGTTAAACAGCATAGACTTAAAACTTTACTTACCGAGTGTGTGGCGTCTACACCGCAATTTCTTATCTTTAATATATTTTTTATTATTAAAACTAGCTATATTTCAAATTATATATTCTAAACTGTGGTAAATAGCAGTATATAATTTGGATAACATATCAGTGTGTTGATTTCCCAAAACGTCCAAATAAAACTCCATAGAGTGTTATAATAATGAATCGCATCCGACTACACGACACGATTTTAAACAACTACACCGTACGACACCAAACGACGAGGTAGTTGTGATGGTCTCTTTCCATAATGGAACTCTTTAATGGTGAATAACTTAGACTAAAAATTTTGCATACAGACTGATCTAATTTTGAATAGTGTTCCTATATTTTGGTGTTGGATTCCTATTTGGGTGTTGGATTGAGGTCCATGTTGGGCAATTGTGTCAACCACTAGGTATTGAATATTTGTGTACTTGAAGCTTCATACAGTGCCATTTTAAATAAAATTATAATACATAAATATAGCGAGAAAACCACAATAATTATTTTGGAATTGTTTGACTGAATTAATCTGAAAATAATCTTGCAAGCTTTTTCGTATTCAAATTATATATCGGAAAAGAAAAATAAAAGTATTTATGACATGAAAACAATAATGTATATGACTTGGAGTCATAGTGATGCCAATATAAAAAATTTTGGCAGTAATAGGAATTTTATTTTAATTTTATTCTGACTAAAGATAAGATGTTTCTATCTGAATATTTTAATGGACATTTGGATAAGTTCTAATATTGATTCTGTTATATTATTAAAAAAGAACAGAATCCAATCATAAGAGTGACTGCGGGTCGATTAGATCTGGAGGCTCTGTTGTAGTGCGGAGATCGATGGATTTAAACGAGTTGCTTCGACAGAGACACCCTAACTTAGTAATCCAAAATAAACAGAGTTTTCACGGCAAAAAAGGAATATTTACGTATTCTTGCCATTTAAATTTTAATATATTAATTTGTTAAGAAAGCAGAAAATAGTTGTAGTATATTATCGAATAAAGTACTATTTCGCCACTTTCGCCCTAATGTAATGATTAGAAATAATAATAGTTTAAATAATTGTATTCCCAACCTGATGCATTAGAATATTCAGGGTATGAAAAATAAGGAGCTGGAAGTAGAGCCTTGGATAGTGCCAATATTGATATACTATGCATTATGGAACATTGGCTCAAGAACGGTCAGCTTCTCGTTGGCTTTCCTAATCACCAGGTTGGAAGCTCCTTCAGCAGAGAGATTTCATCACATGGGGTTTCTTTAATTCTTACCCGTAATCTAAAATTTAAGAAAAGAACTGATATCGTGGACCTATCTGCTGAGCGGGTTGTGGACATAGGCCGTGTAGAACTCGAGCGGCATTTTGTGGTGAGCGTATACAGGCACCCTCATTCTTCTTATAAGTTGTCGATTCGAGAATCGATTATGGATCGAGACTTGTAAGATAAGTAACAAAAGCAAATACATCGTAATATGTGGAGACTAATGCAAATTTAATAGATGTCATCAATGATAGTGCTAGAGTTCTGGAGTTCATTGGGTGTTACAATCTGTTAAACCTTTTTTGGAGCCTACAAGAATCACGTCTGTCTTTAAGACTTGTTTTTATAATACATATTTATAGAAATGTCAAACCACTTCAGAAATATGTTATCAATTGTTTAAAATTAAACCATAGTGGTCAGCTAGTGTCTCTTAAGCTACCGGTTAAATGAGATTTAAAAAAAATATGAAAGGTGTTCCAGTGAATGAAAAACGATTGATAATTTAGAAAATGTGTCATGCAGAGAATTTCGAAACTACAATACTGTTGACAATTCTAATGAGTTGTATAACTCAATATTCCCTGTAATAAAAGAGAAACACAACAATAACTTTTAAACTAGAATTATTAAAGTAAATGAGTCATTATCATTCAGTGATTATACAACAGAATACACAGACGTAGTAAAAGATTATCTGACCTTTATGTCGAAAAAACATATAATAAAAGAGAAAGTTTTGCTGAGTATGTTAAAAATTATTCGAAAACTTTCAAACGTGTTTGTATCGCAGCTAAAACGAATTATATTAATAATAAAATATAAAATAGCGAAAATTTCATGAAAACCTCTTGGAGTTTCATAAAGATCGAAATTAGTCAAATTCTAGGTGGCAATTTGGACTAACAACTTAAGATAAATGACAAAATTTTAAAAGAGCCATAGAAGTTGCAGAAGCCTTTAAAATATTACTTACTGACATTATAAATTCAACCCCCAAATCTCTTAATTCATCTCCCGCTCCTCCTAAATCCCTATTCAGGAAAAATATTCCGTCTATTAACATTAATTTAGAATTTGAATATGTAATTTTGGAAGACATTACTAAGGTATTTAAGTCATTGGATATGAAAAAGACTGCTGATCGCCATGGTCTATCAGGGAAAAATGTAAATTCCGTGATTGATAGTATTGCACCACATTTGACTCGTCTTTAATAAATGTCTTTCTTTAGTTTTTCAGTTTCTTTAATAAATGTCTTTCTTAGTTTCACACGGGATCGTTTAACAATCAGTGCTGGTATTGAGTTTGTTGAAAAAAATTTTGAAGCCTGGGAGAATTCGTGGGAGTGTTTTTGATAGGAGTGTTTTGCGATTTCTCCAAGGCGTTTGACTGTGTAAATCACGAAACACTGATCAGAAAGCTACATCATTTTGTAGTTACACGCCGCGCACTCGACTTTCTGGCATCGTATTTGACTGATAGGGTTCAGAGGGTCGATGACAATGACACGAGATCGTCTGGATGCAGGGATCGATCCTCGGTCAATTTCTGTTTTTAGTTTATATTAATGACTTACCTAGCCTTGTTAAGTAAGATACTTGTGAGATAGTAGGTACTGTTTGCAGATGATACCTCTTTATTATTAAAAGTTAAAAAACTTCCCACTCGATTATGACGATGTGAATATTGCTATTTCTAAAATTAAAAAATGGTTTACTGGAAATAAATATGTTCTTAACAGAAAAAAAAATGTGTGAAATTCTGAATTCCAAATTCCCACTTCCCAATTTGAAAAATAGAACTATTTTAATATAAATGAGCAATTAGAGCTTGTTGACACTACTGCATTCCTAGGTGTTACTTTAGCTAATAAACTTCAATAGGGTCCTCATATCAGTGAGTTAGCGAAAAGGCTTAACTCTGCTACATTTGCAATTAAAAGATAAGAAATTTGTCCTATATCCAAACCGCCAGATTGGTTTGTTTTAGCTTTTTCCATAGCTTGATATGGCATCCTGCTTTAGGGAAATGCTGCAGATGTTTACAGAATTTTGTTTTGCAAAAACGGGCCCATTCGCGCAATTTACGGATTGATACCTCGTGTTTCTCTTAGGAGTGAGTTTAAAGAAATTGAGATTTTAACTGTAGCATCACAGTTTATTTACCAAAATGTTATATAAGTAAGAAAAAAATTTAGAATGTTTTAATAAAAATAGTGATAGACATAATTTCAAAACCAGAAATGAATTGTGTTTACATGTTAGTCGACTGCATAGGGTCACAAATTCATTTAGGGGGCTCTGTTTTCAATAAGATTCCTAAAGATATACAAAATTTACTCTTATACATTTAAAGGGTTTAATAAGCAACCACTTTGCACAAAAGGATACTATATAATCTCTGAATATTGAGCGGATAAATGGACATGGGCAATCTTCAATGAATTACGATACGGACGGAATGATTTCTGCTAGAACACAACACAAACTATCGTGTGACTTGACGACAATGCTGTAACTTAATCGGGTAGGTTTATATATTAATGACACATATTTAAGACAGAGTTTCACCTATGCTATATAAGAAGTTTTTTAAAAACAAACAAACAAACATCTGCGGTCACTCTCCTTTCGGAACTACCCGATCTTCTCCTACGCTAATAAGTAATTTCCCTTACTATAAGGTAACATGAAGATAATAAGAGATTGTTTTAGTGCTTTTTGTGTTCCCCAAACTTAAAAATATCACTATGATATGTTTTGCATTGACAAATCTATTTATAGCACATATTATTTGAATTTTTCGACTGCAATATCTTTCGAACACATTATTCGGTATTGATCTGCTTTGTGGTATTTTACACCATTTTTCAAGGAGAATAAAAATGACCAAGCACAAATATTAATCCAAGAAATTCATAACTTTTCAGAAAACGAGGGAAATTTTGTGTCCAGCACAATTATATAATAATAAGTATTTATATAGCTAAACTTGGTACGTACCAGATACTTAAAATTTTTAGTACTGGCTACTTAGAAATTTTAAAACAAAAAACTTACTTAAATTAAAAAATGGAGCTCTATGCTAATCTCAGGTGTATTGCATTCATCTGTCATTTGTTTTCACAAATCGGTGGCAAAAAAATTGTTTGTCTAACGTCAATGTAAATTTAACACGAGAAAAATTTTTTGCAATGATTTTCTATAACACTCTTTGCCATTTGAGCTAACAAGAAAATTATAGCAGTCTTCGGTTGGTTTTTCATAATGAAGCTCCATCCCTTGCCACTGTGTGCAACTGACTTAATGAATTCAAACGTGGTCTCACTGATCTAACTGACGATCTGCGTGAGGGATGTCCTTCTGCGGCGACGACCGAAGACAACTTCAGTGTTCTGCGACTTATGATAAAGACTGACGAGAGAATAACCTACCAGCAGATTTAGACAGGCATTAAATGTCAGTATCAGTCAAGTGCATAAAATTCTTCATGGACATTTCGCGGTCAGGAAGCTTTGTACTCGGTGGATACCTAGGGGAAGCTTGGGCAAGACGCATACGTTAAGGGATAATGTAAATAAAACCACAATCTGATAATCAATAAAACTCTATGTACTTTTAATTTGTACTATCTTCAATCATCTTTGGAAAATAATCACATAAACTTAAAAACTTTAACGATTTTTATATTAATTATAAGCATTAACAAAAAGTATCAATTATTCGTTTTGCCCGGAGGGGTCGGGCAAGAATAATAATAATAAAATACGCTTCAAGGACAAAAAGGATAATGTTGAATTATTTAAGATCAGTCTTCGTATTCATCACAGAAGTAGTTGTCAACTCCTACATAAGAAGTGCAGTCTTTATGGGCCCAACTTTTGCATTTATTACACTGAATCCAATCTTCGGCTGATGGTTCAGTATATTTGTCAGCGCACACTAAACAGTAAAAATCTGGTTTCGGGTTTTTATTCTGTTGTTTGACTGAGGGTCTTTTAGTTTTAGTCTTGCTGGGGCCTGCTAACTCTGAAATCTTGGTCTACTTGACTGTGTAGAAGATTCAGCTACTGTCTTCTTTGCGGTCACTGTTGTTGCTGGAGAATCATTTAAAGCGCAGACGGTCACAGTAGACGATGTGCCATTAAAATGATCTATGCCCACTGTCGACTGTGCATCATTTACAGGACCTTCAGTCATAGAAGAGGATGGTTTAGGAAAAGGACGGTCGGTCATCGTTGATGAAGCGTAATCTTCGTCTCCAAAAACATTTGGATCATAAGTCCAAATTCCCGATTTTGTAAACCCATTAACTGCATTTTGGACTGAAGAACGAACGTTTTGGCGTACGCTCCCCCAAATAGCTTTGCGATATCGTATTGGTTTACAATACGGCTTGTGTGCATTTCTTGAAATGCATTCAACTCTTATTCCATGATATTTTTTAAAGGGTCCATACACAGCTACATCTAGAGGTTGCATCCGTGGCTACAGAGGCTATATGTGTGGGGCAACTGACAAAAAGATGATGTGATTTTTTGATGCAAATTCTAAGACTGGATAAAATTTATGCGACTCGTGATTATCGAGCAGTAGTAACACTTTTCTGTTTTCACTTGGACAGAAAGTGAAAACAGAAAAGTGAAACAGAATTAGTTGCAATTTTCTCGACAAAAAATTGCAACTAATTCAAAAAAGCTTCTCCATTTATCCATCCGTTGTCAGTCACGGTGGCTTGTGAGCCAGGCGGGGCATTATCTAGAAGTTGTTCTTGTATAGGTACGTTTGGGCACAAATATGAAAAAACGTAGAACAAAGGTTCCAGCCGCATTACATTAACATATGATAGTGGTTAATTGACCCCTTTCTGCACTGCATATTACTCCGAGTTAACTCTTGCCTTTGATAGACAAAAACCTTGGGTGGTTTAGTTGTACTGCTCTTTATTCCGGTCTCCTCCATGTTACATATGGTAGTTGCATCGAAATTGTATTTTTCTGTAAGCCTCCAATAATTGGAATAAAATAACTCCACTTGTGGCCTACTAAAGCCTCTTATTCTTGCCAAAGATGTTGCCTCTGGCGCTATTAGTACAATTTCTGGGCGTCGACGCTAAAAACCAGAAAACCAGTCGTCTCCAGCTTTGCCATTTTTGAAAGGATGAGAAATATGATTTCGTGTTGCATAATCATACACTAATTCTAAAAAAATCTGAACATGAAAGCCCAAAAAAACTATTCAATTTTTTAACATACAAACACAGCCCTTCTTCTTGTTCTGGACTAAAAACTGTCGTAAATCTACCCAATTTCTTTGAATTATTCCCCGTCTTCACGTCTCTGCAAAGTTGTAAACGGAATCCGAAACTTCTTTGCGGTCGAACTTACAGATTGTCCGTCATCTTTTACAGCTTTAACTGCTCTATCGAGTGTTTCTTCTGACCATGCTGCTTGATTACTTTTGCATTTATAATTAAACACCATCTAAAACAAAAAGTCGTCATAATAATTTTATGATTTCAATGAAATTGAATTTGAAATATCCTACCTATAATTAAAGTTGTCAAAATACTGTTAATATATTTCTTACTTATAAAGGGGATAATGGAATAACTAAACGGGCCAAATGGATACCTATCCGTTTTGCCCTAACTCATTTTGCCCAACACGCTCATATTAAAAACAAGTCAAGACTTGAAATAATTTTAGTAGATAAAAAAAAAGTAACGATCATAAATGATACTTAAATAAACATGCAATTTGATAAATAAAACATTTCATAGATAACTAATGACTAATAAAGAAAACTCGACAAAAATCGTAACAAAACAATGATATTTCTTTTTTTTTTCTTTTCAGAACGTATTGTTTTGGTTGAACTGTCATGGCGTCGCCGGTCGCACGTGACACGACTAGAAAGTTTGTCAAAGCAATTATAGATTTATGAAAAAAAACAGTTATTCTTCTTACCCGCACTATGCTTCTTGCCCGGGTTTCCCCTAATAATTTGACTGAAGCTCAAAAACGCCTTGGTGTTAATTGATGCCGCGAAATGGTGCAAAGATTTTCCGGTTACAACTCAAAAGCTATGTACGACATAATAACAGGTGACGAAAGCTTACTGTTACGATTCCAAAAACCAAAAACAGTCTATCCAGTCATTTTTTTTTTCTTTTTAGGAATTGCCTACTCAAATAAAACGAGGTCGAAGTGTCAGAAAAAAGATGGTGGTCTCTTTCTTCGGGATGACAGTTTATTATACAACAACTGTTTTAGATGATAAAAAGATCTTTAACGAAGCTAAATTTATCTGATTCTAAGAAATTTTTTAAAGCTGTCTCAATTTAAGAGAATTTTGTTTCGATACTCATTTACGTGTTCCCGTGAAATATTACCATAGCCAATGTTGCGTTCACAGTCCTGTCATCCGCATAACAACGTTACCGATTTTTAGCAAATCACTAATATGCAGGATGTACTGCGTAGGGGATAGTATACGTCTTGACAGACATCGGCATTCATAAGTGTAAGATTTGAGCATAAACAGTCAATTGCAATTTTAATTCTACGTTCTGTAAAAAAAATTGCCCATCTATTTACATAATTTCTCGGGAAACTCTTAGGAAGAAAGCTTCAAGAGAAGTTCTTTATGTCAGACCTTATCGAAGTCTTTTGCTACATCCTAATTAATTTATGTTAATTTAGGAGTTGTTCTCTTTACTTTCTTTCTTCATTTTTTATTTATTTTATTAAGGTTCCATACCCAAAGGGTATCAAAGGGACCCTATTACCGAGTCTCCACTGTCCTTTGTTTATCCATCAGTCTGTCTTTCAGCGGACAGTATCTAATGAACGCAATAGGCAGACAATTTCATAGAATGTGTATTTATATTGCCCTTATAACAACAAATAATAAAATTCATTTAAAAAATAAAGGGGGTCTCTATACAAGAAAAATATTTTTTGCATTTTTCATTAAATTTTACTAACAGCAATTGAAAGTCACTTGAAATGTTCACACAGTATATATTACAATGGTCACTACAAAAAGATATAATAAAATTAAATCAAATTAAATGTTTAAAAGGACCCCATGCAAGAAACTTCTTTCGTTTGCCGTTTATTGTTCGATTTTCATAATTACAATAATTAAACGATGAAAACGTTTACACAGCGTGAATTACTATAATTGTTACAAAAAACCAAAAATAAAAAAAAATAAAATGTTCCCATGTAAGGACTATGCTTTTATCGGCGCTTTTTTGTTCAATCTTATTGTCTTCTTGTTTTTCATTGACTATTTTAGAAAGTGAGTAGTATTCAATGTTGTTCGGTGCGTCGGAACCCTTTACGTGCAAGTCCGTCTCGCACTTGGCCGATTTCTTTTGTTAACATGAAAGTGATAGAAAATGAAATATAAATTACTATTATAAAATGAAGTTAATAAATATATATTGACTAAGGAAATCATTAAGAATATAATTAAAAAAAAAAGTATAATAGCAAATTATTAATAGTAAATCAAGTTAAAGGTTTTAAGTGAGAAACCCTTTTATAAATTATTATTCAAAATCATCCTATTTAAATTATAATCTGCCGAAAAACTTTAGCAATAAAGGGGTAGCCAAAAAGAAAAGCATCTTCGCTTACGAAAGCAGCGATGAATCTATACATACAGTGCCCCAAGATCCAGTATGAAACAGATTTTTTTTTAAACATTCTTTGTCGAGACCCATATGACTAGTAAATATAATCTCAAATTGTCACTTGATACCATGTTTCTACTAACACAGACATTTTACTATTGAGTTAGTAAAATCAATAATAGTGAACAAACTATGTCGGTATAACGTTATCAATTTATATCGAACTCAAAAATTGCTACATGATGGGATTTGTCGATAAATTACATTTTATTGGTTTTTTTCGATATATTTATTTATTGATGGACTGATGCTAAACCTTTAGAAATAAAAGACATCTTTTGTACAAGATGTGTGCATTATACATGTGGGTCATCATGGTTCTCGCTGAACCATTTCCGGAAAAATAACGGAAACAATTACGTTTTTGCCATTTTAGACTACTTCAATATATATAGAGCAGTATTCGTTATATCAAATGAGAAAAAAGTAACAGTGGCACTGAAAATTTCCAACGTTATGTCCTGACAAGTTTGGCAAAAATATTATTGCAAACTTGCACCGAGCTAAGAACTTAAAATATGCTTCTAAGAAAATTTTCACTGCTAAGCAACATGATGGAGTGGTTTAATCACAACTTGCAAACAAGGGTAGATCTTGCCTTCAAGTTAGGGAGGTCGTACACATACGAGATTGATTGACTAATTCGATTATAACAGTAAGACAGACCCAGCCTAGGAATCATGACTGCATGATGAAAAACACACATATGAACCAATAAAAGTTCTATTTTTTATGAAGAAAATTTAATGTAATATTATAAAGCCATAAGTTCAAGTGATACAGAGTTATATTTAGAATACAAAGATACTATTTTTAGTTAAACCCACAAACCAATTTTGTTTTTAAATTGTGTCAAGATTTATGAGTAACGTTTAAAATTAGTGTATACTATATATACTTAATAAAACATTCTATATAAAGTTGTATTGTGTGTAATGTTATTAGAGTTCATAGATAATATAAATATTTGATAGAGTTTAATATACTTGTACTCAAATAACTTTGTAATTAAAAAAACAAATGAAAACCGGAAAATTTTGACGTAAGTAAAATCGAATTCAACAAGCAGTTGCTTCAGAAAATGGTATAGAGTAGATTATAGAGCACTTTTTATTACTAGAATACATGAAACACGTTGGACTTGGACCCTGTTGAAACGTATTGATGTAATTTAATTATAGAAATTAAATGAATGAAAGAATTATGTAAATTCATTCGTGAAAATATTTGGTATAGTGATTTTAAATTATACTAGTTTCCTTGTAAACTCCTAGTCAAGTAGAATCACTTTTTAAGATAACACCTACCTACCTAGTTTAATTTCGATATGTCACGGTTTTTGTGTAATGAAAAGTTACAAGGGTTCGAAAAGTATAAGGTAAGTCAGTCAGAAAGATTTTCTATGAAGCTTTGTTTCCCTATTTAATGAAATTGATACTAAAATTTTGAATGGCAATTTCCGGAGTCAATAATATAAAATTAGTTATTATTTTAAAAATTTAAGTTTTTATTGATATGTCAAAGTAAATTTTTAATAATACGAGCCCACACTTAAGTCATCTAATTAAAAGTCATGAATTTCATTTATCTCTTAGGGCCTACATGAATATTTATGACAAAGACCTCTTCCTCTTCTTTTCTAGCTTCTCCCCCTTCAGACCAAATTCTTAGTATGAAGATATGTATCTTAAATGTACAAAAAATTAATATAAAGCTTCTTTAATACCATACCTACAAATCTAGAGAGATACTTTTTAGTTTCGTTATGAAAAAACAAATTTCAAAAGTGTAAAATATTCAATTTATTAAAAGCATACAGAAAATAAATAAGTATGGACTACAAGCAGTTTAATTCCTACTAAAGCATTGTGTTTTCACAAATTTACAATAATTATAACATTTTTTAATATCCAGGTATTATATATTTCCTCTTTTTAATTTTAATAAACCTGGAACATCCAGTAATATTGTCTAACATTATTGAATATCATTGTTACAGTATAATTCAATTGATACTGGAATACTCAGTAATTATGTTATGCACCCATTTTGGAATTGGTGTGTTCAGGTAAGAAAATATATTCCTTTGTTTATTTCAAAATAATTGTCATTAG
The DNA here is from genome assembly GCA_005406025.1 of Eumeta japonica. Taxonomy (NCBI): domain Eukaryota; kingdom Metazoa; phylum Arthropoda; class Insecta; order Lepidoptera; family Psychidae; genus Eumeta; species Eumeta japonica. The sequence continues at coordinate 105,637 of BGZK01001442.1, forward strand.
TTAAATACATTTCTTGCCGATCCTCTAGAGAATCCCGATGTCTCAATAAAACACCAAGGTTAGTTAGGGTTTTTTTCTGTTTTTATTTTAGAAGGAGGTAAACTCCACCCCCTACAACTTAATAAATATTCATATTGCACTAGAATGTATAAAATAGAATGACAGTACTAAAGTATCTATTACTCTTTACTATTACTAACTAATACTAACAATTTTTTCCAGTTTTGTCCCATTTGGGTGGCTCCTAACTTGTTAACATTCGCTGGGTTTCTTTTGACGTTAGTTAATTTTTTATTGTTTTCATTTTATGATTATGGATTCCATGCACTATCAGATGAGAGTACCATTGAAGATTATGTGCCTAATTGGGTGTGGTTGATATCAGCAGTCAATCTGTTTATAGCTTACACTTTAGGTAAGGATTTGTACATATCTTCTTTTAAATTGGATTTTTATTTTTTCGTTTGTTGTATTAAATTACTTATAGTATCTATCACACATTTCTACTTCAGTTTCTGGCTAAATGTTGCACAAATACCTGGCTTGTTCTATACTCTAGTCATTCTATTCAGACTAGAACCTACACTCTTATGATATAGTTACTACTCCCTTCCGTGTATCGGGACTTGTCCCTTTCAGTTATTTTGACTGATTGAAGGTTGAGCGAAGGATGATGATATACTTGCATTGAAACTTTGGTTTGTAAGATATCATCTGAAAATGTTGATATGGTTTTGTTGATAAATGCTTAATGCATTTTCTTAGAGCTCTAAATATGTGTAAGGCAGCTGCTGCATTGTCAGCAGTGCAATGCAGCAGTTCAGACATGCTGTGTATGGACATGCTGCACATTCTTCCTATGCTTTTGGGTGTGTGTCGATGACTTCACTCTACTGCATGTTATGCTTCTCTCCACTGAACTATTCATCATAGTACAACCATATTATGCTTGACATGCATCTGAACAGGTTACACTTTACAATGACATCATATCATGTGCAGCTTGTTTGTGTGTCATAGTGAACGATCATATCTCCATTTTGTATAAAAACAAAGCTAGACACATGTGCATAGCTTGTCTAGGAACAGCATTGGAACAGTGGCTTAATAACCATATCAATTTATGATGATGATCATGCTAAAACATGCCAGAATTATTTTTTTAACTATTATAAAGCTATTGAAATTGCTAACGTTTTTATACTTTAAATTCCAATAAAGGTTTTACTGTCATTATGTGTGAGTTTTTTGAGAATTATTGGAAGAGTATTTTAGAGATTGATCAAAGACAGGCAATTCTATTAATGATTATAAAATTTGACTCATAATTTTTGATATTCTTAACTTACATTTAAAACACATACTTAGTTGCTTGTTTGTCTCTGTATTGATTTTGTTTAAAACCATTCTGTTGTAGCATAGAGCATATAAAGTATGCCATGCCATGTTAACTCATAGTTTGTTAAGAACTTTCTAATCACTCTAAGTCAACATGCAGACATCATCACAATGTTTTCCTTTGCTATTAAAATAATTAGGTAATTGTGATTTCCAGAGTCCATATGAATTACAAAAATGTAAAGGGTATATTTCATCAGTGTCCCAACTCACTTTTACTTTATGGCAGTAGTGGCACACATGCCACTATCGGCTGTCAGTTGTATTAAGTATATAAAATTGTATGTTGATAAATGAATTTAAGACAAATATGAAATAGTGTGCAGTAGTAGTAGTGTAGAGTGTACAAATAGATATACAAATATGGCCTAAGGGATTGATGTGGTTTGAAAGATGTATTCACTAGAATATAAATAGATACGTAAAGGTGGTTTAGCCTTTTAGAAAGCTTGAAAGAAAAGGCTGACATCGACCATACATAGTGAATGTATGTGATATTAGCAAGAAGCATCTTAGAAAAGCTTAAGCAAACCAAATTAATGACATATTAGAAAATGGCAAAATTTTAGGTACTTAAAGCATATAACTTGCATGAAATGAGTGTCAAATGTTAATTTAGGATGGAACCATATGAAGTTTGTATCACATTAAGATCTGTCCTTTGAGGAAAGATCTATCCTGTCTACCCTTTTAGGAAATAGCTGTGAGCTTATAAATAAAAGTTAATAGAATCCATTATATACAATCAGATGTATTAATAAATTAGTGTGTTTTAGTTATCAAATGGAATATCAAATAAGAAGGAATAAAATAAGAATTTTAAAAATATTCAAGTTTGCATATCGCATAAAACATGTTTACATTCATATTTAAATCATCATCAGAACAAAACTGTAGATTATTTTTGACAATATTATTTAATGTTAAATTTCAGAGAAAGTCGTCAAATTGTTAAATTATTTTTCATAATAGCCATACAATATGTTAAGAAAATACTTATACAATATCGTTTTATCATAGAGTATTATTTAAATACTTAAAATAATAATAGAAAAAAAACATGTTGCCGTTTTGGTGGCTAGCTGTCCCGCCCGCTTCACTGGGTAATTTTTATTATAAATAAAATGGCGAAGGATTTATGGAATTCGAAAAATGAGTAGCCTAGAACCATCTACAAATCATCCCGCATCGAATGGTCCCAGTCCCATGTCTATACGTTTAGTAGTTTTTACGTGATTGGAGAACAAAGACAACCTATTTTCATTATATATGTATAGATTTCATGATGATATACCCTATCAGGTACCTTCCATTTTCATGTTATACTAAATAGTATGATGACTTACAATGAATGAACATAGTATCTTCTTACTTTTATTTAATATGTTTATATATTAATTCAACCCTAGGTGTGTTCTAAAAAACAAATGCGTGATCAGAAACTTTATCTTTTATTTCTATGGACTATCAGATTTACATAATTTTGTGATCAGATAACTGCATCATCTAATACTTAAGTTTCCTAATACCGTCTCTTGGTGCTCAAATTAATAAAGATCTAGCTTATTTAATATGGTGTATATAAAAAAATACATATACCCTGACAATTGTAATACAGATGGTATTGATGGCAAACAAGCACGACGCACGGGCACCAGCGGTCCCCTTGGAGAACTATTTGACCATGGACTTGATTCTTATAGTGTGGTACTCATACCAACATGTGTCTACAGCTTATTTAGCAGGTAAGTGCAGATTCCAAACTACTAATGTTATGTAGATAATATATGTTGAGTTGTCTCAAATATATTCTCATAGTAATAATTTAATGAAAACAAAGTTATTTGAATCAGACATTCTCAATTATCACAATTAATTTAATTTTTCTTTTTTGTAGTGACTTAAGCAGACTGCGGTTTTTCCTTTTATTATGGAATATATTTATTAATTTCTACCTCACGCATTGGGAGAAATATAATACTGGAGTCATGTTTTTGCCCTGGGGTTATGATTTTACAATGCTTGTAAGTATAATCTGTACATAGATATTAATTAAAAACTTAATTAAATTTATTTTATTAAAAAGATACTTTTATTTGTAAATTGATTAGTGTAACATTATTTTATTATAATTATGAAATTAGTATATTAATATACACTAAATCAAGCTGTGAACAGATAAAAATTGTCCCACATCAGTTCCTCACATTGTATATACTCTTCATAACAATCCTTAGATATAGATGCAATGTAAAATCAATTTATATATGACAAAGTCACCACTTTTTCAATCAAATTACAGGCTCCGTCATATTTGTCATATTCTCATTTATCATGTGTAGGTTACTTTGTAAAAAAATGTGTGTTTCTTATCATACATATTAAAATGCATTAATTTAAGGCTTTTCAGTTAAAAACTTTGCAGATTCCAAAAATTTTTCTGTCATCATTTGACAACTACTGAACCAATTTCAATACAGTAGAACTTTGATAACTCAAACCTCGGTAACTTAAAAACCTCTATAACTTCAAAAAATAATATGTTCCCTTCCCATCAGAGCCCAAAACCTCTATAACTTAAAATACGCATTCTCTATAACTTAAATAAGTAATCTCTGTATTGGCCCTCAGTAACTTAAAGAAATGTTTCCACAACCTCTATAGCATAAAATGGTTTGTCAATGAGTCATTTTGAAAGAGTGTGCAAAACAAAAGGTTTCGGTATTTATTGCTTGCTTCACTAGTTAAATTGTTAACGTAAACAATACATATGTCACCTATTGTTTGCTTCTTCGAAATTCTTTAAAGTTTTGCGGCGGTTAGCCTTAAGACATAAGTACCTAAGCCTTGGATCATAAGTTTTTGATCATTGTCCTGGAAACATCGCTTTACTTACTGTGTGATAAAACTGGCTTAAAATGAGTTCAAAAAAAAAACTAACAACACTCAGATACGCTGATAAAGGGTGGAACAAGGGTACATACATACATATGTACATACCTACCTCTATATTAACCTATCCCTAACATAGACCCTTGAAAACTTAAAACCTCTATAACTTAAAATATTTTGTGTTTCCCTTGGACTTTAACTTATCGAGGTTCAACTGTATTATAGTTCTCAATTAAACAAGTACATTAATTAAAAAACATATCACAATAATTTTCTGTAATTAAATAACCAAATATGACTAATTTTTAATATGAAAATTAGTGATATTTTATGAAGTTTCAGAATTTTAGTTAGTCATATTGTTCCCGAAATTTATATTTATAACTGTTTCAAAATAAATATGACAAGGTTGAATGAGTACAACATTTCAGAACTGAAGACCACAAATGTACAAACGCGGTATAGGTACAGAACAACGCATAAAACTGCCGCTCTGAATTGCCTGTGAATGATGCATTGCGCAGGTGCAGCGCTCCGCGACTTTCCTTCTTTTTCCTCGCGTTCCTGTTTTACGCCATTGCGACGCTTTTGTGACTAACTTCACAGCGGTAGTTTCTTGTGTTGTACCTACTGTACTATGTTTATGTAGTTTTTTTTTTTTAGCGGTATACTATGAATAATATAATATACACTGCATTTGAGGCCAAAGTAACTAGTATAGACTTTCAGTCAATTATTAGATATGTCTTCAGTGAAAACATTAACATACAACCAAACCACAGCGACACGGGAGCCATATGGATTCACAGTACGTTCATTACGGACTCCAATAGCTTTTCAGTATCGGTTTGGTTATAGGTTGATATTTCCATTAAAGATGCAAGTGATAGTATAAGAAACTTTAAAATTTAATTTTGTTTAGTGCCTACCTAGTGGATTTTCATTTAACTGTTTTTATTATTTTGGATTGATAAATATTTTCTCATGACAATATTATTACCAGGGCACATGTATAACATTGCTGATAACCGCAATCCTGGGCCCGGGGATATGGCGTATACCTATATTTGGCATTAGGCAAGGACTCATATTTGAGATCATTCTATATGGTTCAGCTATATTGTCAAGCCATACAATTATTCTTTGGAATATCTACAGGTGATTCTAATGAATATACACTTTTTTGTAATTGGTACTTTAGTTATTTCGTTTTATATTTTATTACAAATACTTTTATGATGTTGGTAAATGTAATGGTGGATTGATTGTGAGGTATTTTTGCAGATCATACTGTGACCGCACTGGAAAGATGAGAACATTTTCTGAAGCGGTTCGACCCTTAGTTCCAATATTTATTTTCTTCAGTTTAAGTACTATTTGGGCTTTATATTCACCCAACAATATCATTGATCGAAGTCCTAGATTGTTTTATATTGTAACAGGAACGATTTTCTCAAATATTAATGTAAGTATGTATTACCTACACTTTTATAAAATTTCTTAGCTTACATAAACAATTTAAAATTGTTTTAAAATACCTAATCCCAATGCTGATTGAATGCTGGAGGTTGATTTGCTGTTTCTTTTTCATTTGTTCTAGATTATATTTCTGTCTATCTTAAATTTCTAAAGTAGAAATGTTTTTAATATTTGTTTGGTATCACATGTTTTCTTTGAAATTATTTCACACTAACTTTTGCTCCCGACTCCACCAACGTGACCTAGAATTAATACCTTCATGTTTTATTACGACCGATCAAGCTGTGAACCATGATCCTAATGCCGATCAAACTTTCGATTTCTATCCCGTTTTCGATCTAGATACCAAGTAAGATGATATCATCATATACCTGCTGGTGTTGAATTGTTCTATTATGAAACAATCTCGCTTCCACTTGTGATATCCATCCCAGTACTGGTGTTCTATATTCGATCGACCAAAGTTTTGAATAAAAGCTGGTTAATACTAAATTTTTCTTTGACTTCGAGTAAAGTTCGAGTTTGAGTAAAGAATATAGATTTTTATCAGTAATTAGATTCTAAATTAAACAAGTAGTTTGTGCGTGATGCGCGTTTGAACGAACAAATCGACAAACAGAGAAAAATGAAAAAAAATACCCTTTTCATTTGCGAAATTCTTTAATGTACAGACACACAAAATTTACTATTTTACCATAAGTATATAGATGAAAATTTAAACAAAGTTAACTAAAGCCATATTACTTACAAACCTGACACTAATTATTGTTATTGTATTAAAGAGTCGTCGATGAAACGTCGCAGTAGTTTTCTATTGGCATTTTTTTCTTCCAGTGTCGACTAATCGTGGCTCAAATGAGCGACACTCGATGTGAAGTATTTAATTCGCTGATCGTGCCATATGCTCTTACAATGATTATCACATTCCTGACGCCGCCCTCCGTCATCGTCGAGACGACGCTCCTACTATTTCTCTGCATCGCGTCCTGCATTGCTCATGTACATTACGGTACTAAAGTGGTGAGTTGACATATAATCATATTTATCAATTTTATGTATGCAGTGTATTATCATATTTTTACTGTAGTCCAAATATATTCACCGTTTTGAGAAAACAAGGTACCTGTCTCTACAATTACATTAGCTTTCTGGATGTTCCATAGTAAATGGCTAATACAGTCATCGATATAATTAGAAAATTACAGTACAACACACGAAACTCAGCCGCTGCGAAGTTAGTCATGAAAGCGTCGCAGTGGTGTAAAATTGCTATGCGGGGGAGAAAAAGGAAAGGTCGGGGAGCGTTTAACCTGTGCACTGCATCATTCGCAGACGATTCGGAGCGGCAGAGTTTCGTGCGTTGTACTGTACTAGTCTCTATTTATATCGCTATTCACTACCTATCATCTAATAGAAATAAAGTTCAATATGAAAAATCTGAAGACAATTTCGTAGCCATTCATCATAAATTTATTCAATTCAAAATTATTATATCTTGCAACACATATCGTTTACCAGCATTATTGAAAATATAACTTAGGGCTTGACTAAAACTATATATGTAATGTGGGCTAACAGACTTTTGGCCACAATCGCGACACCGTTATGAATTATGGTGTGAAATTACGTGATGAAGAAATTAATAATTGTATTAAAAAAACTAAATTATTATGCTGATATTTTATCAGTATATTATATTTTATCAATTATATATACAATCCATATACAATCTACTGTAAAATTTAAAAATAGATAATTAAAACACAAGTGCTCTTATACTCTACAGTTATATAATAATTCTCATAATAGTGGATCCTCCGTTAACCGGCTCCTGTCTAATGCGGCGCCCCTTGTAATCCAACATGCCTATCACTGTTGACTAATGCATGATCAAACGTGATTTGTCATATTACAAAGGTACTCTTTTTCCAAAAATTGCGGACTATGGGGGGTCTTAGGCAGTACTCTATAATCCGACAAATTCGATAGTACAACACTGCCCTGCAAAACATTTGTCGAATCACCGGGGGTCCACCGTATATAAAGAGGTCATCCATGAATACTGTTTTTACAATATGGTACTTCATTTTTCTTGATGATTCTTCAATTTTTTTTATTGAAAGTATTACAAATACAAAATTACTTTCAGGTGCAGGAGATGTGTGATCATTTCAAGATTGAATGTTTTAGGATAAAACCAAAAATTAACTAAAATCTATGGGAACCCAAACTCAGGAAATATTTAATACAAATCCATCATATAAGACTTAAGATATAGTGCAAAAATGGTAGAAAGGTGCAAATAATAATTGTCTTTGTAGGAACTAGGTGTTTATGGAAACAAAGAAGAATTTGGGTGTGAATCTTTGATGGTTATTTAAGTTTCTATTTAATGTTATTGGAGAAGTTTAAGATAATTTATTTACTTGAGAATCTCAAACTTTACTCAGTTCCTATTTAGGTGGAAGTCACTATTGAATTTGTCTCGTTTTAATTGTCTTATTTATTTAGTGTATTCAAAAAGTTTGTTGAAAATAAATTACATGATAATTTCAATTCACTTTGTAGCCCCTTTGAAGTTTAATGAGTTAAATATATTAATTATCATACCTCATTGTAATTGCACAGACATGCATGTGTCACCTACACTTGCCCACATTTGGCCACTTGATTTAATAAGTAATGACTTAGGGTTTTCAGAAAGAAATCAGTTTTTTGTATAGATATATTTTTATTTTGCGTTACTTATTAGTTAACAACGAAATGTAACAGATTCGTTTGCATGATTTGTAATTTTGAATAATGATTTTATTATCCAAAGAAAAACTAACACTAATAGTTTCAACTAGTAAACTCCATGAGTTTTAAGAGACGTTTTGATGTTACTTATTAGTCGATTTTCTTATTTACTTATTATTACATATCTATTTATTATTTTAAAGACTAATTGATATATATCGTATTAGCTAGAAACACTGTCTCAAACAATATCAGTCAGCCTGTTAATGAAACGGAGTTAAGTCGTTAGTCAAAATGGTTAAGAATTTTAATGGTTAATATTTTTAAACGTAAAGAATTATCGAACAAAATCTGCAATAATTTGGTAACATATTTATATATAGATATACTTATTTATATATAAATATTTAAGTATAAGTAAGTATTGGAAAAAAAAATTTGGTTTACAATAACTTACATATGAATAAAATGTCATTATGTATTATCATTAATCAGTATTTATAAAAATGAATTTTGGTATGTGTAAACCTATATACAGTATGTAATATACAGTTCTCGTTGGGTTCCACAGTCAATTTCTTAAAATAACAACCAAATTGTGAACGAAAGCGTAGAAAACTGGCTTCTACTATTAGTCTTGATATCTAATCTTAAAACAACCTGATTCGAAAAAGGAATATGCTCGGTTTGCTCGTCTAGTTGAGCTTAGAGCGAAGAAATCAGTGCAAGTTGTAATGGAATTAGGATAGAAGTATATGTCTACAGTATAGCACTATCACTTTAATTCATTACTTTGGAGCGAAAAGGATAGTTTATTTAGACAGACCCTTCTCTAGGACGTCATGCTACAGGCCCGCGGCAGAGCCATGTGTCTAACTGTGAATATCGTGTGATGTAAAGGAAAAGAACTCAGAAAAATTATGCCCTCTTTTATAAATTACGACGGTTCTAATCATAAAGTTAAGTGTTCTAAGATTGGAAACACGAAACAGTGTGTTCACTTTTATGTCTTGTAAGCATGTCTGCCTTAGTTGAAAATTTACAGTAGGCAATGCGGTTCACTATGGAGAATGCGATTGTCGGAAACAATTTATTCTTTGTATTCGATGAAGTTATTTTACTACCGAAAATTTAAATAGCGACAACAAACTGAAATGTTTTTTGCATTCGCGTGCGTTCTCAAACTACGTAACACAAATTCCTTCAATCTTCGCACCACATTAGATACTAGATAATCTAACGTCAGCCGCCTACCCCGGTCAATGTTTTTTGACGTGGATTAAGCTAATAAGAATACATGAAAGACGCGTCTAGTAGATCCTCAACCCTCGCAGTGATATTGAAAGAAATCGATTTCGCAACATTATTGCATGGTTTGCATAAGAATTATCGATTGTAGGAAAAGTGGCGAAACGCATTTAGTGCAAATCACTTATTACGTAAACTCGCTACTCCATTGCGCTATTTAACTCTATATAGTTGTTTCTAAATAAAATTATTTATCACTACCTTATCTACGTTTCTAAATTTGGTCATAAAAAAAAACGCGATAAATAGTATGTGTCCGATATGGATGTCGGGAGCTGTTTTGCACGATATTGTATCGTGGCTCTATCGTAGGTATATTTCGCTAAGGTATTTTTTGTTTTGTTGGTCTAATGTCTCCTTTTAGGTACACTTCCTCAAAATCAATGACTGCGACATCGTTTAGAAAATTAACTTTACCGCAATAAGAAAAAAAAACAAATATGTGTTTAGTTTACTAGTTTGAGTTATACTGCACAGGTCAACTATTTTTCCATTGTATTCTAAGTACTATTTGAAAATGTATTCGAATTCGATAGCTTGAATGTTTATTTTATGACAAATCTTGCCATTGTCTCTAACTAGTATTGAACGTCTAGTCCTAGTTATTAACGAACAACATTACCTACAAGAAACCGGCGCGAGAGTGACGGCGACAGATCACTTGTAAGCTGCAATAATATGTTATCATAGTTCTTTATTTTAATATTATTCCAATTCGAAATAGGACAAATCTCAATGATAGAGGCCATTGAGATTTGTCCTATTTTGCATTGTTTCATGTATTTGCCATGAATGGACCGTGCCATCCGATCAGAGGTTATCTGCAATATAAAAACAATTTGATTCTTAAAAAAAAAATTATGTTATATATAAAATCTCCAATCGAATTCATAGAGAATCTACAATTAGGCATTTAATTAGTTGAAAATGCTAACCGTGTTTATTTATTTAGTACTTACTTACATATTTTTTTGGTAAAGATTATTATCATGTTGAACTATTCGTTGAACGATTTTAAATCAAATGTAAACTGTATAAATACCATATTATAAGTAAACTAACTTGTAAATAATAATTATTCCACCTAATATTGTACAACTGTTAAATCATTTGCAATTACAGTAAAATAAGAATTTTTAAAAATCGAAGCACGAATGGAATTTGCGTAGTTTTCATTATTATACACTTAATAAATCACGGTTTTGCTCGAAACAATTCATGAAGTTCTAGTTTTTGATATCTTAATATAAGCTCTATCAATAAATAACTGAATGTCAAGCGATTGTCTTAAAACATTTTATTTTTTAAAATTGTTATTAATAAATCCAAATAGGTAATGATGTATTTTAAAATCTCATCTTTTTGAGGCTTTATCAAATGTTAAAGCCACCATATCGTCAACAGTGGCAGCAGTGGCGTTTAACATATAAACGTCACATCCCATACTATGTATTTTCTCAACAAAAAGGGCGACATTAATATGCCAGAATATTATTTACAGTAAAGATTATAGGTATCGCTATTGCAACTACGAAGATGATGCTCATACGAGCAGTTTAACATCATCGCTAACCAAAATCTAGCTACTTTTTTTATTGAAATAATCATATAATATCTGATGCAAAAGAAAACTAAATAATATACTTGTATATTAAATAACAAATTACTTTCAAGTAGAATATTATTATCAAATACTGTCATGTAAAATAGACACTTTCGTGTCTATTTTTACGAATCGCAAAAAGCTAACAGGTTAATTCTCACGGCATCGTTTACAGGGCAAATGTGGACTTAATGTTACTTGTAACATCTCTCTGGTGGGAAAAGAGCCTACACTTTTTTCTTAATTTTAGTTTTCGTATACTACCCTATATTATTGCGTGACTGCGACAAAATAACGAGACGCCTGAAATCATGAAAAAATACGTCATAACTGCGGTAATAGCGCTTTGATTGTGGTAATTTAGTTTCAAATAAAGTACTTAATTTCCACACAAGCCTAAATCGTCAAATTGTAATAAATGTCACTGAAATGCAATGTCAAATGACGCTGAAATACGGCGGGTTCACTCAAAAATAAAAACGTTATTTGCCATACACTGTCTGTTTGTCTGTCAGACAATACATTATCTGTCAAATCTTAGGGATTACATTTACGAATTACCTTAATACTTGTCTAGCCGCAGCTATGAATATACTTCAGTATACTTCAGTGTATCACTCAGTTAGGCGACCTTTTCATGCATATATGGATGGTATCTATACTTTATAATTTCATACCATAAAAGAAAATAAAGTCTGTTATTGTGTATGTTTTAATGGAAAAACTCTAAATAAACTCCCGACAAATGATAAAATGAAGATTAAATCATAAGGGTAGTATCATAAATTCCAAATTTAATTTCAGTACAGGTATCAAATTAAGAGTACACCTTATTTAGACATACAACTCAACTTTCGAGACTTTTTTTTAGAAATATAACTTGTACAAAAATTCTGCACTTTAAGAGATTGTCCAGAATAAATTTACAAAATACGAAACATCTGTATATGCACCAATGTGAACTTAAAGATGCAGGTACGTACTAAAGGTTCGAGAGGAATCACGTAAATTTATTATATTATGTTCGCGGAACTTGGTATTGGACTAAATTTTTGCTCCCAAATGTCACTTTTCCTTGACAAATGGCGTGTGGCTGTAAGGATCGTAAAAATGTCCCATGTTGGCATTGAAAAAATACTATCTAGTATGGGTCAAATAAAAGCGTATTATCTTCCGCATAATTTTCTTTACTAGATACGATATTTTTATACAAATCATTTATATATGTATATAAGCGAAATTTGAATGACCGACTGATGCTCCACGAGACCTTCGAAACTATGGGTCCGATCGACTTGAAATTTGGCATAGTTACTGTTTTTTGGGACATGACGCTCACAGAGAACGTGTTTTCCCCAAATCGTATCCAGAAAAAAGTTATCATTTTATGTCTACGCGAGCGGAGCCGCGGGCAAAAGTATTTTTTGTACGTAATGTGAGACAGTGAGATATGATCTGGATTCCTTAACTAGTTAAAATAAACCAATTATTAAGTCCTTAACCCTCTTAGCAAAAAAAAAAATATATTAACCAGACATCGACAACTGTTTTATTTATGGACGTTATGAATTTAAATTGATATAATTTAGTCATTGTATTTTACATTGGTCGCTAAGCATCATAAAATCACCCGACATATCGTTTCAGTGAGCGGTTCGCTACAAGTTTTAACACAAATGTCGTCTATACATTAATTTTACGACGGATACCCTAGATATTTTTATTCTTGCAAATGATTTTGGTTTGTGTTAACTTCGGGAAAAGTCAATTTGACGAGTAAAACGCTGCTGTTGACAGTCAGATCGGGATGGTCAATACGAACTGAACATCATACTTATTTTTAAGTCGCTCTAATTTAAATAAATGAAAAAATAGAAACTCAAAAATTATAAAAGTGCGATACCATTTATTTCTACATTCATTTGCATAGTTTTCAAATTGTTTTTTTTTTTCTTCGAGTCTGTTGTCATTTAACTTTTTTTCAATTTATAATAACAATTAAATACATTCTCGTCTTTCATAAAGCGAAGTCACAAAAATTTATATCATTTATCGAGTATTATTGGACGTAATAGCTCTTTCTTATTTTTTTTGTTAAACACCTTATTAAATTTCTTGTCAAAATGGCAATAATAAATAAGTAACATATATTTTTCATTGCCATTGAGAAATCTGTTTCGTAGATTTCTAAAAATATATAGACATCTTTTTCGGTGTCATGAAAGTATTTTTAGTCGAAAATGTATGTAATTAACATATTTGAATTTCAAATATTTGATCGGTATTTCAAAAACACTCTTAGGTAAGTAATACGTAGATGTTGTGAGAGTAGTGGACGTTGTCAATTAAAATCCCTGTATTAGCTAATATGTATTTTTTTGTTTCATATAACGATTTTTAAGATCTGATTGTGAATTGAAACCTTTATAAAATACCTCAAAATATTCTCTTATTATAATACGTTTAAGTAGATGTCAATAATTGTATGTAAGCAGACTCGGATCTATGATTTTTTCGAACCGGGGCAGTAACTTGATAGTGGTGCCTTCTCTCCAGTGTTTGAGATAAATTGTTAAAAAAAAAGTCACAAACGGGCAGTTTTTATGATCAGAGTAATAAGATTTTAATAAATTTGCACTTTTATTATCGATTACTTAATAACTTTTTCATAAAATTGTATATAGGAAACATATAACGACTCATATTATTATATGTTTCCTATATACACTCTTTTGACTAGTCATTTTTTATTTTTGGACTTTTCAAAGTCAATAGGCGAAGCTCTATAATGCTATATAATTACCATTTCTCCTAATGTACTTTTTTATTATTTTTTTGCCAAAAAATATTCATAGTTGTACAAAAAAATCATATCTCTTGGAAGGAAAATCCTATAATCCTTTCAATAATTTTTGTTTTTAATTATTTAAAAAATTAATAAATTTATGAAATTAAAAAGCCCTCCATCATGTTGCCAACAATATGCTGCGCTGCAGCTGCTTGCAGCGCATTTCGGAATTAATTTAATATTAAATGAATAATTAATAGAACAACGTGAATTAGTTATTAGGCGCTTTGTGGAGCAAGTTTCTTTTCAACATTATATTATGATTTTGGCGCCCTCTGAAACTGCCGCCCGGGGCGAGTGCCCCGGTTTGCCCCCTTCTCCCCCTCAGATCCGGGGCTGTATGTAAACATATATACAAAAATAATGTATCATTGAGTCGTTCGCTAAAAGAGAACCGCTCGACAGACCAAAGTATAACAAAAAAATATCTATTTACGATTATTCTACATGTTTTTGGAGATCTTCTTTACATAATTTATCTTTAAGATTAGGTATATAGCGTGTAGCCAACTATGTATCCATCGGTAGATAAATCTCATTAGCGGGTACCCATTTCAGATTATTATAAAATATGTTCCATTCCGTATTTTAAGAAACTTCAACAAATGACACACAACTCCGGGTGGACCAGTTGTGGGGTATAACACGATCGACGACGTCATTAGCTAATCGTCCTTTTCAGCGATTTGTTTCTTGTACACTATGTGATATTGCTCGTTGATATTACTATTTTTTTGTCAATCGCCAGCCAACCATAATATAGCCTAGACAGTACGAGGCGCGAAACTTTGCCGCTTTCAATTGGCTGCGAATGATATACTGCGCAGTGATTACCGAGGGGTAATAGTCGGATAATCGGGTAAGGTAATTAAGGGGTATTACCTCCCTCTCCCTGACCCTTCCTTCTTCTCCGCCACACTCCTATTTTACACCATTGCGCGCTTTCGTGTCGAACTGCACATCGGCAAGGTCCGCGCGTTGTACTGTACCTATATTTCATTTTTCTGATATTGTGTTAGCATCTATCGATGATAAACATCACTTGTCTAATATTTACGTGATCGCAATTCATTACTACCATTATTTTTAGCTTAAGTACCCAAAGAGATAATTATAGTATTTTTTTGCCTCTAGGTGTACCTACTGTTTCTTAATACGGAATATATTAACTTGTTGCCAGACAAGATGTTGTGAAAAGTTTTGCATGCTCTTCAACAAGAAAGTAAATGTAAATTAACGTGGTTATATCTTCATTATATAATGATGATAATAAATTGGTGTGTTATTTTTTCTCTTATGATCAATCATCTCCGAAAATCAACGTATCCTTATATTTTTGTAATTAGAAGTCATCCATAAACTACGTGTTTCCATTTCAGCTTCTTTTGGCCCCTCTTCGCCCTTCGTTTTTACGTATCTTTTGCCTTATCCCATCCCTCTTCACAATTCCGGTACATATACTTATTAAATTCTAAAATAATTTTGAACTATTGTGCTATAAAATTTGGTCTAATTTACCAAAACTAAACTATGAGGCTTCATTTTAGGTTCTTTTGAACCTTCTTCGTCTTTTAGGTAGCTTTTGCCTTTCTCCGTCCCTCTGACTTCACGTATCTATCACATAGTTTTTTCTTATACGAAATTCAAAAGTCATTTGAATTGTTCTACAAAATTTTGGACTGATCTAGGTACCAAAACTATTTTTGATGTTATTTGATACAAAATGGATAGTGACAACAGCTACCATACGAGTTTAGGTATATTTATACATATTCTGTTGTGATACTCTGCACCCTGTTTTAATAATACTCAATAAAATCAATTAAGAATTACGCAACTCAACTCTGACCACCCCCGTCCGTAATTGACAATCCTTTAAGTACATAAACATCTCGGGAAACCTGTAGGTCAATTACGTTCATTTAAAACGATCAAGTCTGTGTCGATGTGACGTCACAATTACTTCAGAGAGAAGATTTGCCGGCACCACCGAAAGTCGCGCGCCCTCGGCTGATGTAATTTTGATGACACCACGATATCCTTGATCGTTTTAACTAAATGGCACACTGGTAGCTTACAGTTTTTTAACGTTCCCGTATGTTTTACATAATTCTTGTAGTTTTGTAAAATTTCTCTAAGAACTTACTTATGAATGTAGTTATTATTCATTATAAGTTGTTTTATAGTCCCAGAAACTTGCCTACACATAAAATTTTATTCCATAGAAACAGAACAAATGTCATACATAAATGCAATATATATGCAACATAGGATACATGAAAGTAGGTGTAAAAATTATTGATATTAAAAAAAAAGCACATGTGATTACAAACAAGAAGCGTTAGCTCCCGGTTACCTGAGCTCTTTTGGGGTTGTGTCATGTGGTAACACCCCACTGCCGAAGCACGCCCTTCCTCTACAAGCGCCTACGAAATCGACTGCTTAACTGTGTTTTTCGCTTGGTTGATCCATTTGTCTTCAGAGATCGAAAACTTGACTTTTGGCCCGAAAGCGACGCTCTTACCCACTTAGCCACCACTGCTGGGCTTTGTGACACCCAAGAAAAGTAACATATATATATATATATGTCGGCAGGCTGCGATAATACGACTACTTACTTACTTTTCATAATAATAGCATTAATTTGATTTTCGTGTTTAATTTCCTATCCACTAAAACGGGATCAGACCACGTATGCCTATAAATATTCAATTATTCTTACCCCACTTGAAAGTGTTGTAGAATAACATGTAATAGGACCTGAATTCAGCAATGACAACTAAAAGGTAAGTAGCAAAGAACAAAAATCATTGGATGAAGTGGAATAGTAGCATTCTTTTACCCCATCCCTTTCGTTCCAATACATACTTCCTACTTCCAAAAAATTCTCAAATTTACATGATAGCGGTCGTAAATTTAAAACGTCGCTTATTCAACTAAAATCACACCTATATGTGTGTTAATTGTATCTGTTTCTTTCTTATCTACGTACTTTTTGAGTTTTAAATCTAAGTACTGTACTTATCTATTTTCTTTATCATTTACTTCACGGCTGAAAACAACAGTATCAACGATATGCTAGTGTTTTTAAGTACGTCATCAAAATGGCACGGATGCATAAATGTGAGTATAAAGGAGTCGCGTGATAACACAAAAATGTACTGGCGTCTAGAATATATTCTGAATTCTCAAATTAATTCAATTGCTTTTTGGGATTGTCGATCAAAAGTAACTCTGAAAAGAGCATTTTGTTCCTGACTGCGGAGGCAGCATTACTTAATTCCGAAGTTAAGTATAATATTTTTTTTATTTTAATCGACCTGTAAGAGTAGAATAAATTTATCGTATCATACAGATACCTATTTTTACGTGTATATTTTAGACGCACACGGCGAACGGTTTGGACATTATTGTTTGAACTACAAGAAGAGAGCCGCTAGAATTTTCATCTACTACAGCTTAAATGACATGCATTATAACATCACTATCGAAGCAACAAAATTTCCCGTACAGCTCGATCCCTGAAACAAATCAGATCTCACGGCAGATAACCTAATGGATTATCCCGGGGCGCTTCCTACGCCACCCTCGGTGACCCGATTTACGTCTACGAGCTTTCGTAGCAGAGACGATTCCTTAAAGAATATCCATAGACAGCGGCGGCCTGGACAAAGCGAAAGCAGCGCGGTCGCTCTAAGCGCCGGGTAGCATGGAGCGCTAAAATGCTATATGCGAAAAACTGTTTAAAGCGAAAAATAAATTTTTGATAGCGCCTCTTGAGAGGCAGGGAGATGCGCGCTTGTTATTTGATTTAAATTTAACAGGCGTTGAGTTTTGAAAAAATGAATTTATAAAATATGGGTAATTATTATTGATCTAACATAATTGAAATATGCCTAATTTATGTGATACAAAAGCTTCAAACAAAGGGCGTCGAAAGACATTTTCCCGTTCTGCTCCAATCAAGAGCTAGGGCCGACGTACCTATCCCATAGACCTTACATCACATACCTATGACATTCCGCATTCTCATTCTTACTGGCCGGACGCGCGTCTGATAAAACGAAAAATTTCGGACTACCGGTAATTTTTGATCTTGACCTTTGAAAATAATGATAGTTAATTATCAACAAATCTGGTATATCTATATTTCACTTACTTCGTGTGGAATGCTCCAAACTAATTGAAATTCGAAAACATCTCGTTATTGCAACTATTAAATTATGAATGCAAAGGATCATTTGATTCTTAAACTCTACCTATCTGTTTAGAACACAAGTTCAGATTATTTTGACTGCTATTATTTCTCTCGCGCCATTTGCGTTCAATGTCAATTCTGTCTAGCCAGTGCATTCGCTTATTATTTACGTATAACAAAATTACCATAATGAAGATATTTAATTTTTATAGTTTTTGCCAACAATTCATGCATTGGGCCCCTTCATGTGACGGTCAAGTTAGAGCAAGTCGATAGCAGTGCGACGTGGACCGCTGGTGTATCAGTAGTTTTCACAAGAAGCATGGCACAAGCGAAGAGTACCGTCAAATTCTACAACTTTGCCAATTCTTCCGAATTTTGCCCAAACAGTGAAATTAACTTGAAATGTTACTAACCTTAGTTAGTAACGTTAACGGAATATGTTTACCGTAGAATATGCAGATTTACAGTAATACTTTATTTTGTTAACAAAACTAATCAATAATAAATCCCATCAAGATTGTTTACATTTTGAAACAAGTAGAAAAAAGTGTGTGTGTGTGTGTGTCAGCTCCGACGCACGACTGGAGTTTACTCTTTACGAACGACTATAAAATAAATAGATTAGTGAATGAGAGTAATTGAATGCATTTTTTATATTACTTAAAGCATCCATGATACATTTATTTATATTAACTATACAATGAATTCGTTAAAATAAATAACAAAACCATGAAAACATACACAATGATAATTTTATATAATAAAGTTGTAAGCAAGAATGATTTTATTCACAATTTACGTCATCTTTCGCTGTATTTATTCCAGGATCCATTCCAATATACTGCTAGGGGATGCGCAAGATAAGTTGCGCATAAATATGGGGACTATACACGTGTATAGTCTCCATACACACGAGACTGACCTGAGCGTATCGTAACGCCAAGTTGGATTTTATTCCCCATGATTTTTCATACTCCGGGCTTATATATAAAAAATAGATTCTTAAGGAGTAAGTTCCAAAAAACTAATTGTACAGTTCCAAACATTACTTTTATGAAGGTATTACTGACATGAAAATAGGTAGGTACATAGCAAATGAACTACGAATGGAAACCAATCAGAAAATGTAATACCTATATAATTTTGAAATTTAGATACCCTATAGTCCGAAAATGGTTGGGCAATGTTGTTACCTGTCTACATGCCTAACGCCGTAACTTCACTACACTTAATTAGATTCCTGTTTTTTTTATT
This sequence comes from Eumeta japonica, assembly GCA_005406025.1. Taxonomy (NCBI): domain Eukaryota; kingdom Metazoa; phylum Arthropoda; class Insecta; order Lepidoptera; family Psychidae; genus Eumeta; species Eumeta japonica. The sequence continues at coordinate 125,359 of BGZK01001442.1, forward strand.
ATGAAACATCATCAAAATATGACTACATTTCATTAAACCATATCAATTATTCACCTCTTGATTACTTCTATCAGATCTCTATCAAAATTCTTAGAGAAAAACTGGCACCACCGAATTCGAAGTTTTGACGGTAAAAGATGGTGTTTTTTAAAAAATAGTGACATATTTCACGATCGTTAGATGGCGCTTCTAAAGAAAACAGTGACTTACATTTAACGATATAACAGATGACGCTTTTAAAGGAAACAGTGTCTTACATTTCACGATCTAATAGATGGCGCTTTTAAAGAAAACAGTGATTTATATTTTATGATTTATCAGATGGCGCTTTTTAAGAAAACACTGACATATTGTACCATCTAACAGATGGCGCTTTAAAAAAAATGGGCTTTATTTTACGATCGAACAGATATCGCTTTTTAAAAAAACACTGACATGCATTTCACGATCTAACAGATGCCGCTTATAAAGGAAACATGAGCTTACATTTCATGATCGTTAGATGGCGTCTCTAAAGAAAACAGTGACTTACGTTTCACGATCGTTAGATGGCGCTTTTAAAGAAAACACTGACTTACATTTCACGATCTAACAGATACCACTTTTAAAGAAAACATTAGCTTACATTTGCGATCGTTAGACGGCGCTTTTAAAGAAAACACTGTCTTCAATTTTACGATTTAACAGATGGCGCTTTTAAAGGAAGCATGGACTACATTTTACGATCGTTGGCGCTTCTAAAGATAACAGTGACTTACATTTTATGATTTATCAGATGGCGCTTTTAAAGAAAACACTGTCTTACATTTTACGATCTAACAGATGGCGCTTTTAAAGGAAGCATGGACTACATTTTACGATCGTTAGATGGCGCTTCTAAAGAAAACATGAGCTTACATTTTGCGATCGTTAGATGGCGCCTCTAAAAAAAAAAAGCGGTGACTTACATTTCACGATCGTTAGATGGCGCTTTTAAAGAAAATACTGTCTTACATTTTACGATCAACAGATGGCGCTTTTAAAGAAAAAATGATCTTACATTTCATCATCTAACAGACGGCGCTTTTAAAGAAAACACTGTCTTACATTTTACGATCTAACAGATGGCGCTTTTAAAGTGAACAGTGACTAACATTTCACGATCTAATAGATGACGCTTTCAAAGGAAATGTGGGCTTATATTTCACGATTGTTCGATGGCGCTTTTACACAAATCACTGACTCGCTCGCGCTTAAGGCATGCAATAATAGTCGCTAGTATTGAGAGCGCTGCGTTTCCTTTAAGAAAATAAATATTATTAAAATCGTTTGTATTTTGATAACCCTGACCCTTCTGATGTATTTGTATAAAGAAAATATACTAGGCTACCTAACTTTGCCCAAAAGACTTTAGAGACAATTTTTGCCTAATACGACGGTATTTTATTCCTTTTGGAAGATTGCGTCACAATATTGCCCTACTTAATTCAATATCTTAATTTCAGCATTATAGGTTTTAAAATGGCTAAGCAATGTAAGGTTGGCAAAGTTGGGCACATTGGCAGCTAATTTTGTGCCATTGTAGATATTTCAATAACTCCTAAAATAATTTAATTTCAAGGCTTATTTTTGAATATTTTACAATATGGATACAATACCATTTGAATCCACAATTGATGGTTATTAATGTATTTAGCTATGGTTTTCCATAAAACGCGTTATTTTTTAAAATTATACTGCTATTTAACAGATTTCATTAGGGTTAAATAACTTTGACAGATAAAGTTATTCAACCTCTTACAGCTGTTATAGAAGAAAACATAGAGGCAATGAAAAATTCTATTCAAGAGCGTAGACTGATATTATACATCAATGGTATCACATCATAAAAGTGTTCTATGAATTTATCATTAACTGACTGCAACCTTTATGATTTTTACAACTTATATATAAACTTAATCAATATCTTTACATTCATTGTCATAATCAAATACATGAGCTTATTCAGCATTCTGAACTTTATGTGCCATTTTAATTTTTTTTTAAAAAATATGATAAATGTTTATCACCGTTTATTATCATATTTAATATCACAATTTTGTTATAATTAAATTATTAAACCAATCAACCACTATCTCCGCTTTTTTCATTTTTTTTTTTTTTGTTCTTTATAACAAAGTTTTTATTATATCAGTTGTGTCCATGAATTCATGTTGATATTTTATTTAAAAAAACCAAATAATCTTTCATGAGCCAATTTTGTTGAAATAAAGCCTATATTGCCCCAAGCTATGATAAAGTTTTCTATGAAAACATAATTATTATATAGGGAATATAGAAATATTATTATCTGATTATTCATGATTAGGTTACAAGTTCACTTTAAATGGAAGGCTGTTTCTAAGATTGTTGATTCTTAGGCAAAATTGATTATATGAGTGCAGGATAAATCCTTTGCTAATATTTTTTTCAGAATGAATTCCATATCATTTGTCATTCAGATTTTGGTATAAATTCACTAGAATAAATAGTCTTTGGTAGGTATAAATTATTCTAGTACCTAAAGTAGCTGTCCTAATGTACTTCTTTCTGGGTTACTACAAGGTTCAACTATATTTTTTTATTTTTTTTTTTATTTTCAATTTTAAGACTAGTATTACTTCCATATCTTTATGATTCAACATACATTGATAATTAATGAAAAACAGTTTTTCTTCTTTTGAGCAAGGAGCACGCCTTTCACACAATTTACAATCTATCAACCACATACAAAAGTTTAGGAAATAAGAGAAATAGGTTGAGGAAAAAATCTCTGGCATCTTGATTTACATATGAAAATATTTTGTATGTGAGAAATAAATTTTAAATATTTAAGAGTAACAGTAATCAACATCAACTCATTACTAAAAATAAAAATAAACTGTTTTTATATGTTAGTTGACTATGCAGATACAAATTTATTTAAGATGCACTGTTTTCAGCAAGGCACCTGTGGTGGATATATAAAATCTATTCTTATGTAAATTTAAAATCATTATTAAATAAATACTTAGTAAAAAAGGGTACACAATTTCCAAATATTTAAAAAACAAATATCCATGAACATACGAATGCAACTTCTTACTGAATTGTTTCATTAAGTAAATGTTTTATTTTATTTTTTTACATATTTATTTTGATTGTGTATGATAGAATTAAAAAGGAGCTACTCTTTGCTTGCTCATTTTTTTAGGGAAAATTGAGTTGAGTGGTAGAATGTATATTTATGAAATATTATGATGTATTTCAAATAATTATATAATAACCTATGAAATAGATATTTTGAATTTGGAGCAAACTAAAGACAATTTAGTGCAATTTATATATTATAGTTCATTATAAATCATATTAACACATTGTACTCAAGGTTTCATTGATTTCATCACCAAGTGACAACAGCTTACGCCATACTTCCGGAGTTAAACTGACACCCTTTTTTCCAGGTAACAACTCTCCATTTTTCTCATAAAATTCTCGAATATCTATGTACATTTTTCCTTTGAATTCTCTTATTTTAACCAACTTTTTGCCCTGCAATACCCATGTTGGTTCTTTATCATCAGTTTTGGCTCCCATTTTTGCCTTCTTTTCTGGAGGAGCATTTCTCTGAAAAATTTGTGTTACTTTCTAAGATATCTCCATTTAAAACATTATTTCATTGTATCTAGGTAAAACATTCTTTTTTATATTGCATCCCCTCTTAAAAAATATGTTAATATTAAATAAGTAAAAACAAAGAAGACATTAAAATTATTATAAAATCACAAAAACTTCTCCTTTAAAGAACCTGGCTCACTCGCATCATATAACCTATTTCTACCCTAGAGGCCTGTCAGGCATTGGTTATTCCAATGGGGTTTTGAGTGTCGAAGGGCAGTGATGACCACCTACTCTTTGATGGCTCACATATCAATTACCCTTTGAAAATGCTATAAAAAAAAAACAGACCCAATAACAAAAGGAGTCTCAATGTGTATATAAGCATCATACATTGGGAAAAATATTTTATTTTTCAGTTTTGATGATTTAAATATAATTATGAAGTTATAGTACCATTATTAATTTTTCATACAAGGATAATTCCGATTTTTTGCCATTAAATATAAAACTGTTTATTGCTACACAATAGCAAAGATAAGACGACAAAGTGGTGAGTAGTGAAACCTTTAAATTAAACAGTACTAAATCCAAGTCTTGATAACTAGCAAATGAATGAGATTCTAATTGAGTCAAATTTAACCACTCTGTCCCTTATAATATAATGCTTTACGTCATTGGTTTTAGACATTACATATTACTGAGAACAGACACAAATGGCCAATGACTTGGGGTCCAAGCGCCTCAATCTGAAATAAAAGGATTATGGAGCATATGATTTTACAGTGGGATGATAAGTATGACACTACCTATCTATGCTAGAATAGACTATAAAAGGCATGTAAAATAAATAAAATCACATTAAAATTACGGTCGAATGTACTAGGTCCAGTAGTTCCCCGCGCTCTTTACATTCTTCTAATTCTACTACAAATATTTTTCTTAGGAATATAGATATAAGTGGGATAAACCACATGTAAACAGTTGACATTTATTACTATTTTGTCGAGAATTTCCATTGTACTGTATAGGTAAGCTCGAGTAGTAGAAAATTATTAATATATAAATTATTATGTATACCCACATCGACTGGCCCTTCATCACTGTCGCTTGAACTAGAACTAGCTTGTTTCTTATTCTTAGGCATTTTCAGGAACCTTTAACTGAAAAAGGTTATAATTTAATTAGTGTTACAAATCTAATCACTTCAATTACAAATAATCTTTTTAGAGTTGAGTATTACATCAGCAAAATTTTCGTTAGAGATTGATATTTTTTTTGCTTGTACTGAAATACTAAAAACTTTATTCAACAGCACCGGCTTCCTAACCACAGACAAAATTTCTAATAAAAGTTCTCTTTGAGCTCAGTTTATGGTGGATTACATTAATAGACAATATGAAAGAGAATAAAAATTGGTGTAGATCATTAGCTAGTATCTCTAAATTCTTAAGTGTTGAAATAAATATAAAAACTTTCAAAGAACCAAAATGAAAAGGAGACAAAATCTTTTTACCACTAATTCATTGTCATTCATATATTTACTACTACTATTCATACGTTTAATACTATCAATAATGATTCTTCTATGGTTACGAGTATTCAGTCGCGAGCACACCATAAAGATAAATAGCCTTTGCCTGCCTTCGTATATTGTTAATAAATGAAATAATTACATTAGGTACATAAAAAATATTAAAATCAATAGCAAAAACAAATTATTACTTAATAAAACGCCCTATGTGGTTATGGTTAAGCATATCTAGAATTTTATAGGAAGACGATATAATCGATTGCCGTAAGGAGACGCTGTTCAACGACTAGGTCTAGTAATATTCATATTAATCTATGGACTAGGCAATGGATTCGAACGTCCAATGTGTGTTGTAACAAGTACAACAACATTCGCATAAATTCTTTTTTTTTCATGATAATATATCAGTATTCCGATGCAATTTTAGGCGGTGCCTATTTTGAGTAACCAAAAAATTAGAGAAACAAGTAGATATATCGACTATTACTCTGAAACGAATGTAAATTGAAGTACACCAGCAAAAGAGCGTATCTCCATAACACTTAGGTCGTTTTGTTGAGAAACACAGTTTTTCGATAATAATTCAAAAACCGTATATCTCATGATCTTCAAAACAATTTTCCTTGCAAGTTATTATTAACTGTTATCTTTGTATTTTTTTTCTCTATTTCTTCAAAAAATAGAGGGGGAGACACAATTTATGCTACTTTTGGAGTGATTATTTTCAAAACTGAAAATCGAAGAGACATTATTAAAAACCTTAAAGTGTTTTAAAATAACTGACGAAATATGTGCCACACGCTGATGTTTGCTAAAAAAATTTTGTACAGCTTGTGTAACTTGTGTGGAGTGCCCACTAGAAATATTTATTTTTATTATTTAATTACCAAATTAAATATCGGCTTTTACAAGACATCTATACTCCAAATTTCATCGATATACATGTCATAGTTTTTTTAGTAAAATGCCTGTGACATACGGACCGACGGATTGACATAATGAAACTATAAGGTTCCCGTTTTTACCTACCTAACCCTAAAATGGATATTTTTTAAGTACAATAATAAATGGAACTCAGATATGTACATACTTTTCGAAAACAATTTCTATTAATGATAGTTGATTTTATAAAATTGTGGGAATATAATAATTAAATTAAATTATGGAAATATAAAATTACGGAAAAATAATACATACATCGTGTGATATCTACACTGAACTGTTATAATTACACAAATTTTTTCCGAGCTTTTGTAAAACTTTGATAAAAAAAGGATGTGAGTTATGAAGTTTTTAATTTATAGAATCCTACGAGAAAATATGTCCACATATCTTAATACTTTGTTGTCAAGAATGTACTCGCCAATTCAAATCAAACATTTGATAAATAGGACTATCCAATAGGTGATCTTGTAAAAAGATTGGTGTGTTTATTACTTTTTGTAGTTAATATTTTTCACAAAGCACTTTTCCCGTCGAATAACAGTACATCGCTAAGGAAAACGCTTTTCCAACTTTTTCATGCTTTCATAAAACTTGTGGTATGAGTGGCGAAACGAAGAAAGAACTAACGCAGTCGCTTGAAGCTGGAATCGTCTTAAACTCACGCGGAAACATGCTCGAGACGAGCGCAGGCATATTTTGATGTTTTTATGGTTATTTGAGCAAAATACAATGTATATATGCTAAATCTTAAGTCTTATTGTTCGACATCAACGACTCGCTGAAAATTCATTCTTGTTGATACCGTCGAACGTCGTTTGAGCAATCCGCACATGTATACATATGCGTCGTCGAACATTTTCAAACGCATTGAGACTGTATTTTATATCACTGTGTTTGTGTTTTGTATGTGTGTTTCATATCACTCAGTATGGTAGATATTTATAAGTATCCTCATGATTTTATAAAGGAATTTATAACTTTGTCACGGTACGAAGATATTTTGTGTATGTGTAGCTTGTCAGATTATTATGAATAGAGAAAAAAGAAACATAGCGTACGAATAACTGTCAAATTTTATTAAAAAAACTGTCAAAAACTTAGACAAATCTGCCGTTACAAAAAAGGTTAACTCTTTGAGTGTATTCGTTGAGAAAAAAAGAAAATTGAAGATTCAAAAAATGGAGAAGTGGCACTGATGCACGCCTAGTTTGTCATATACATTTTTTACTTTTTGACGATCAACTGGAATCGTATACATCTACATTAAGTGTAAATGCGTAATCGGTGAGTTAGGTAGTTTATCATAAGTTCTTGCCAAAGTAGAGCACCTTAGTTATTGAATTATTTTACGTAGTTTTCTTATATCTTTTTAGCCTGTGTACTCGCATTCCCACAGATACCAATCATTCGTGGAAATATTGAATTATTAGTTAGTAAGCCAATATTAATAATACCACTTTCATCTCCTCTGTATCTAAATCTTGTGGTTGAATATAATGTATTGAATCCTTTCGTAAAAATTATGCAAGACTCAAGAAACCAACACAATAAAGTTAATATTTTCTAATGTTACTCATATCGGAGCACGAAATACTTAAAATCTATCTGCTAGTATGCTGAAAACATTTTCTGCTACTCTTCTTGCCCGACTTATGTTGTAGTTACATTTTTTTTCATGATTTAACTGCTTTGAGTGGAAAAGTTTGATGAAATTTTTCCTCAGGGATAAATCTTTATCATCAATAAAGACATAGGAAAAGTTATTTTGATACAATCTCTTTTTTTCTTGAAAAAAAATACTGAAAATTCCTTTGCAAGAGAGAGGAATTTTCAGTATTTTTTTTTAATTGGTCATAAAATATGCTGTTATTTATTACGCCACCATTAGATATGCGATTATTTATATCAACATCGACCATAATAAATTCACAATTTGCGTTAATTTTTAGTTAGTCAAAGCCAGTAAAACTATACTGTGAAAAGCTTTATATGAATACAAGTAAGAATCACTTTCTGAAAATGAAATAATTCAGTGGGAAAAATTCCATTGTGATTCAAAACTTTTTTTATGCTATTTATCCTTAAATTATATTAATTATCCTTAGATTTTGAAAATTTAAAAAGAAATGCATTTATCTTTCAGAATGTGTCCATCGCTGGAGATACACAAGAATTTGCTGTACCTATTGTAACGAATGAGACTTCTGCTAGAAAAAATGTAACACTTGTATGCTCGAGCCCCAACACAATAGAAATCTTATCATCAGCTTCAAACTAAAAAAAAAACCAAAACCTTTAAAAGGGAAACCCTTTTTCAAAAGACTGAGCGTGTGTTTGATTTAATAGGTGAAAGATTGAACAAAATTAACAAAAGTTATTGATAATAAGTCGGTTGAGGCAGAAGAAATTGAATTTGATATTATTGGCAAAGGTTTAGCAAATAAATTACGAAAATCTCCCGACAGGATGAAAATAATTATAGAAAAGTTTATACACTATTAATTATTTTGCACTCAAATAAATAAACTTATCGCTTTGTTTATTTATATTCCACTAAAAAATTATACTGAATTATATTTCAATAACTTTGTTTCTATATTAATGTTGTTAAAAATCGCGGTAGAAATATTTTTTTACGACATCATAATGCCGTCTTTGATCTTTTTAAAAAAAGTTTGAAGTCTTTTTTTTGTGTGCTTCGTAAATTACAATGCAATTTTTTGGAATAATTTTCGACAATGCTGGATTTGAAATTATCGCAGAATATTATAAATTATTAAACGATTTTTGTTTTGAAGTCACAAAAGAAAAATCATTTACAGTCTTAAAGTCACTTTTAATCTTCCGTCAGCAGTAATTGCTCTTCACATTCTTGCATCTATCTTTGTAATTAAACGTAATACCATGTCCAATAACATTTTATACACACCAAATAATTTTTATAATATTGGGTTCCAATTACCTGACGAGATTTGTATGAGTTGAATTTGCTCGCCTAAGCCCTTAAAGCCTAGTCGATGTCGTTGTTTTTGCTGCGAGTTTTCATGTATAAATACATGCCAATACCGGCTAGGCACAATAGCTCACTTTCTTTGTTCGAGCGTGAGCGCGACCAATTTGTGTAAAATTGTTTTTATTGAACTGAATTCAAACTAATATGTCTAGAAGTAACGTACGTTTTCTTGTATAATACATATGATCGACATTTTTAAATCTACGACCAAGTCTCTGCGTGAGTACTCTTAAGTCTACAAATTGTAGACATAAGAATACTCACTCTCTCTCTCTCTACTGTACTAGACTTATGTCTACAAAGCGTCTAATGTCATTTCGAGTTGTCGTACTGTCATAATCAATGGTAAATTCAGTATTAAATAAATCGCAAAATCACAGAATTAGTGATATCAACGGCGATTCGACATATTGAGTTCGTCAAAGGTACATCTGTGGTCTGTACACTTTGTACGTACCGTATTTAAGATTATGAGCCTTGAATATAGGTGTTCTGTGGCTTTTTCATAGCACCAAGACAGCTGTTCATTCAAACATCATTAGATTTGAAAAAAGGGCGGGAACTTTCGAGGCGGAAAATTCAATAAAATTGTCTTTAATTCTTTGTATATTTCGGGGAAAATTTGTGTAAAAACATATAAAGGGCTTAGTATGAGCACTAAAAGTGGAGGCAGTATAAAGAAACAAGTTAAAAAGAGGAAAAAGGATCCACCTGATAATAACAGCTCTGAAGATGATGAAGACAATAAACACGTGCCATATTTTAAAAGGAATGACTTAAGAGTTATCCTGATAACTCTCCAGGAACAGTTTTTTCAGTTTACATACAAAGCACAGATGAAAACACAAAGTTCGGTAACAAATATCCTATTTATCTTTAGATTTTTAGTAGGTATAATAAATGAGTCAAAGAAATAAAGCGAGTAAGTCAATGCAATGAAATATACTGTAATATTTGACAATCCCAAAAGTACTAATTCTCTGCTTACAAACACAAACTTCTTGTTTTCATATTAAATCAAAGCTTTTACTCCGGCATCCACTTCAGAATGCACCGGTTATCAAACACATCCCTACGGATTTGACATGCCAACACTTATTTGAGAAATTGATCAGTTCGCAGAAAATATTTGTCTGTGAGGTGTATCACGAAGAAGACTCCTAAAATCATTGTACCGCTACAAACAGTATCGCTGGCATTCTCAGGTAACATACTTCCCGATCACATTAATTATTAGTATAAGAGCTAGCAACGTTTTCGAGAGAGAATTTCAGGTCAGCTGATTTATTGATATGTCGTCTCTCTTGCTCTTTCGGTTAGGGTCTGGGCTGTCTGGCCGGCGGTGGCGGTTGCGTTTACCTGTGCGCATCCTATCTGTACAGGTAATGATACTAACTTTTAAAATAATTTTAAAAAGGTTCATTTTTAATATTTCAACTTTAGATAAGCTTAACAAACATCCATCTCTTATTGCCAGACATTTTTGTCATTGCTAACAATGAGCCAGACGCCAATTTTGATTTATTTTTTTTTGAATTAAAAATTCAAAGTATTTCAGTTTGTCTGTAATTTTAATGTTATGTTATTTAAGTATGAAAAGACCTAAAATTAATTTGCCAGACACTAATTCTGTTGTTAAACCATGTATTAGAACGACAAAGTCCTGAAAATTCTTTGGCAACATAATGTAATACTTCATTCTTGGAAAGCAATTGCCGTAATACCTACTCCAAAACCTGAGAAAAATTCTAATTTGGCCTATTTTTACCGACCTATGTAACTTTTTTCATACATTGGGAAAAGTTTGGAAAATATGATAAATAAAATTTTGAAAAAATGCATGTAGAGTCTTTGTTAATCATTCCACCAGATCAATTTGGATTTAGAAAAGGTAGAAGTATAATAGATAGGTAGTTTATTAAAATTTGGGGGTGATATACAAGATACATTTTTTAATATTAAATATTTAATTAGCGTATTTTTAAATGTCAATGGTGTATTTGATAATGTGGATTTAGAACGTTTGGTAGAGATTTTAGATAGTTATAACATACAAAATAAAATGTGTAAATGGATTTATAATTTCTCTTTTTTTCGCACTGTATATATATATATATATATATATATATATATATATATATATATATATATATATAATTTAACCGGAATCACTTTGGTCCAAAAGTAGCTTGTAAGGGGTATTGGAAAGGACGACGTTATCTCCACTAATTTATCTTTTGTATACAGCACAAATAAACTCATTCATTACAGTAAATAATTTATCAATATTACAATACGCTGACGATATTGTGTTCCATACATCTAACAGAATTTTATTACAAGTCCAAAATATTATAAATGAAAGCCTAAATAACTTATTTGATTATTACAAAGAAATCCTTAAATTGGATATAAATCCATATAAAAGTTCGGCAACGATTTTAGTAAAAAAAGCGACAATTCTTCTGTAAATATAAATTCATCATATTGTTCTGTAAATATAGCTATAGTTGAGGAAAAAAGGTTTTACGTTTAATTTTTTATTCAAAATGCTCTTTAATTCGCATGTAAATAAAATCGTAAATGGAATACAAAAAAGTATGAACATAATGAGATATTTGACAAGCGTAATTTGGGTTAAGAATCCGAAATCATTAAACATGATCTATAAAGCTATTGTTAGAAGTCACTTTGATTACGGCTTTATAATTTATGGTAAGTATATAATTCCGTCTCTATTTCGCAATAAACTCGCTAAAAATAGAGACAGGAATACCTCCAATAATTATTAGATCTAAGTATTTAAGCGAATAATTTTATTGTAAGGTATGAGCTAACAGCTAGTATTTTTATTCATATAAAGATAACAATTTGTTACAAAGAACACATATTAGTGAAATAAATGATTTACGTAAATACATATACTTTAAGGATCGGCGGGAATTCAGTACATAAGATAAGTAACAGTGCCTTCTATTTGCAAAGAGAATATTAAAAGCAACGAAATTTTTTACTATATATAAATAATAAGAAAGGGAGTTATAGAAGAACAAAGGAATAATGCTTTGGCTTTTGATTATGAACTGAATGCCGTAAAATAATTACACAAAAAAAACTAGGTTTAAGCTGACATAATGGTTGTCATCCATATAGTGTATTATCTATGGTTATCATGTAACTCAGCAGTGATGCCAATCCTACAGTTTTAACTGTACATCTACAGTTTTTTTTGGAAATTCTCTGTCTTTAGTTTAGGCCTCGAAATCTACAGTTTTTTTATTAAGATGCTGGAGTCATCTATTTTATTTGCTACGTAGTCCGTACACTAAGTTAGCGCCAGTAAAATCTACTACTATCGGACCCGAAGTAATTGTCAATTGATTTAATAAATGGTGTTAGTGGTGGATGACATTTTAAGTAAATCATTCGGTCGATGTCTGTTTAATAATAAAAAAAATTAAAAATTAACACTTGCTTAGGTGTTCTTCTAATCCTCTTGAATCAATATTCATTCTTTGGATAGAGATTTGTAGTGGAGAGGCAGATTCGAAGGTCAGCGGTGGGTTGCATGCTGCATGTTGCAGGCAAGTGTCTACTATGGATTTCCGCGAATTAATACCTCACACAATACAATATCACATTACTATCATTAAATACTACAAAATAACAAAAAGATGTAGATTTACTGTTTTTTTTATTATTTGATTTTTACAGTTTTCTATAGTTTTTTTCTATGATATCTACAGTTTTACTCTATGATGCGGCTGGCAACACTATAACTGCAATAAAATGATAAATGTGTATGAATTTACTACATGGTTTTTTGCATGGCAGCCATAGAGTAATATGAACATTGAGGTAAGCAGTTTGGATAACATTTGACTTTATGCGAAGAAAAACTAGGCTGTGCACTCGAAAAGTATAACTAAACTATTAAATTTTAGCAATCTTTGTGACTATGGTATTTGGAAGTGATCGAAATTCCTTTTTTTATAATGATAGAGCCTTGGAATGACCGCTCAATAGAACAACCAGTCGTATATACTTTATTGTGCCATAAACCTAAAGGTATTCAAGGTTTTCGCTTGCCTTTTTTTTGTATTTGATAAGTTACTAAACATTACTTTTTTTTAGATGTTGAAGAACTTAGAAGTATATGTGAGGATATGGTTAGAGTGTTATCAAATCAATCACCTTTGCACAAAGAAAGTGCTATACTTTCGCGATTTCTGTATAAATATGACAAAAAATTTAGGACTGACATAGGGTTCAAAAAATTCAAGAAAATTAATACAAGTCTTCGAAGATATTTAACTATAAATTTTATGAAAGATATTACTAATTTCCATTCTTATTTACCATCAGACAATGCAGATGAAATATATTTACCTTCTAGACAAATGTTAGAATATGTTCTTGTTCGTTTATTGACATTCAGCAAGTTAATGCTGAGAATATGTGTTTATGCAAAACAAAGTGCCATATTCTATTTGAATAGATTAAAAAGAGGAGAGAGCCATTGGATGTCTTTAATGCCATATGCTGTTCTTAGTCGCATCTGGTCATTGTGCAAAGTATTACTTCAATACTCTGTGACATGGTACTCCAGATTGTTCAAATGTTTAAATAAACTGGAATACAAGGGTGTGCCATTTCTTTCTAACTGCTATAGACTTCCTACGGATTTAGAGGAATGGTTGGACATGAAGAACTTTGATGAAATTGGAAAATTTTCTTGGAGTGTTAATAAATTCACTCAACCATTATCATTATTAAATGATTTTGAAGAAAATGATGAATTTGATCTTTTTGAATATGTTAAAAATATCAATATTCAAATTGAAAAAAGTTCACATGATATTATAGATAATAAAGAAGTTGATTGTGATGAAAGAATACAAGAAAAAGTTTCAAATATTGAATTTTGTAATACAACTCAAATTGAACAAGGCGAAGTAATAAGCAGAGAAGAGTATAAATCATTGACTATATTAGAGGAGAATAAAGACATTTGCAAACAAAATTGTGGCATAAATGGTGATTGTAATGAAGAAAGTGCCAAACCCTTACATACAATAGATAAAATTGATAATATACAAGAATTAAAATATTTTATTAATAATGAGGAAAATTTTAGATATAGTGATAGTACTGAATCTTTAACTAGACATTTAAGTTTCATGCAATGGCAAGCACTAAAAATGAGCTTTTTAAAAGTATGTGAAATGTACAATGATAGGAGTAATATCATTAAGAGAATTCATAAAATATGGAAAAGTAAATGTTTAGATTACCAATAAAATAATTGATTTCAGACATTGGCTTTTCTTTAAAAAAAAAGAATAAAACACATAAATTTTTACTGATTTTTGAAAGTAAAATGTTGTCCACTTTAAAAATCAATAATAATTTATTGCTAAACCAATTGATTTTAAACTTATAAAAACTAAAATTTAATGACTGCAATTCTGGTCATGCAGTTTGTTTTTTAACACGCTTTTTTAGCTTCACTTGTATGTTTGTTTGTTTGCTTGTTTGTTTGTTTGTAACCGACTTGTTTGAACTCGATTTTGATCCACTTTGAACGGTCAGATTTTATTGAAACTTTGTAGACTTATCAAGGACCGGTGACAATACAATAATTTGATAAGTTTGTCTAATTGTCCTTGTCAGGATCGCCAGGATTAATTAATTTGGTTTGGTAATTCTATTTGGTATCGATGTAAATTCAATCAGTTCAAAATAGGGACTTACGAATAAACAGAATTAATATAAAAAATAGGTACAAGGATTAAATCATACAATGTCATAATTTGATGTTGATAAAATATTTAGTTTTCTGAAGATTTCTTTTTGAAATTTAAATGAATATAATTAAAATTTTGGATGTAGAAGTTAAGTAGAAAAGTTCATATTTTCAATCAACTCATCTATAAAGAAAATGGATTCATGATAAAATAATATTTCATATTAAACTCTATAGTAAAAGCGTCAAAACTGAATTATTCTCAGAAATTAAGACCACAAACTTAAATCTTCTATTGAAGAGAATTTTACAATCATACGCCCTCTATCAAAGGTTTACAATACTATCGACTTCAGTATCATTTTGAAAATTAACACCTTGACCCTAACTCTCTTCGGAAAGAATTTCCCATCCATTACACCCTCTGTCGTAGATTTACGATACTAAAAAAATGCGCGTCACGTCCAAACATTCACAAGAACTCGGAATACAATTTTTTGACAATCGATCAAACTAAAAGTATAAAATAAATATAGTTTAAAAACTAAAAACAGCTTTGATGATCACATCGAACTAAAAACGAAAAATAATTCTTAATATAGGCAGAAAATATAAATGAACGAAAAAGATTAGTATTATTGTGAAAAAGCGTGGGTGCTTTGTGCCATATTTTTCATTATCAATCACCCGCTTTTTCACAATAATACTAATCTTTGTTCATTTTATATAATAGAATTATTTTCCTTTAGTTCGATGTGATCATCAAAGCGCGTTTTTTAGTTATTTAAACTATATTTTACACAAAAATTACTTGCACACAGGGTGTCTGTATGTCTAATGAAAACTATATATATGTAAATATTTTCTATTTGTCTGTTTTACTTACAAAGACTGCCAATCTACCTTAAATGTTGCATATAATATGGATTTGTTTTTGATCAAAGAATATATAATAGGTATACCTGTATTAAATAATGTGTTCTATTTTTTATGTATTAAATTACTGAAGAACTTAAAATTTTCTGAATCTCTGGCCAAACTTGAGATGTCATACTGATATGTAAAAATTAAAACATCGTCTTCATTTGTACTTTTTCATATGAAAAGTACTATGTCAATATTTATTTTTGTATAGATAAATATGTAGTGGTACAAGTGATTAAAACCATGGATTTGTGTGAAAATATCTATTTTTCACACGAAACCTTAAAAAAAACTGGCTTATTTTTAATCTTTGGTTAAAAAATAAACAATTTTTGTATTACCTGACTTCCACTTGTATGAGACTAGAATTTGAAGCAAAACTGGTGTGGGCGTCTAACTTTAGTGAATCAGGATTGAAACTGCAAATGGAACTGAAGGCGAATTCAGCTTTGGATCTAGATTGGGAATAGACGCAAAGATAGAGTGAGCAAATCACATGAAGGATATATTTTTTTTATATTCACACTGAAAAACATCAGGTACATAATTAACAGGTCGATTCCAGTTTTTTATTTAGAATGGAATCGTAATAGCATTATGAATTTTGAAACATTTTGTATTCTTTTAATAATTGGAAAGGCTGACAGTGATTATGACCATATAATGATCTATGAAAAGTTAGGTTGTGGGTCTGCCAATGACCTATTCCACTCGTCTTTTGACATTTGTTTAGATTAAATGTTGTTGGCTCTAAAACTATTTAAACATAAAACTGAACAATCCAACAAAAGTTACAATGAAGCAGCTTTATCATAACCAAAAGTGTTTATGTTGCGACTATGTCAGGATTTTATCTAAGTTTTTAATATGAAACTTTTTTGGTAGAATAGAGAAATTATATTTAATTTACCATTACTGTATTGAAAAATTTATGGTTAATATCCATCAATATATATCGTTTTATAAATAAGTATTATCACTACTTTGTATATTCAATAATTGTAGTAAATTAAGAAACTGGTGGGAACGCAATTTAAAAATTAAGAAATGTTTCTATATATAGGATTATTTTCGAACAGGACTTCATTAAAATCATTACTTAATGCTGCAGCTAGAACTACTTTCTGATGAGGGAACTTTTCTAGAGTGAAGTGTAAACTTGAAACTTTGCTTAAGTCATGGTGATGAAAAATCATATTCTTTCCTTATTAGAGAAAACTGTTATCAATTTTCTCATATAAGGAAACTCTTCAGTGGTGAACAGCATGGATTTGATATTTTGCATACAAGTTGTTCTCATGATATATTCTTGAACTCAGAGAATGACATAGTCATGACAGTTTCTCTCAGGAAACTCTTTAATGGCGAACAGCATAAACTTTGTCATCTCTATATTACATTAATTTAAAACTAAGACTGTATTATAGGTATTTAGTAAATAATAAGCTAAAGAGAAGATTCACTTTTTCTACATAAGCACATCTACACATACATGTACTATTTATTTATATGAAAATTTATTGGTAATAATGAAAATAACTATTAAATGAAGTTCTTTTTTTCTAAAACATTTAGAAATATGAAAGATTTTTAGACTCATGAAAGCTGCATTAACTTGCAAATTTTCATTATATACCTACATAATTGTCACATCCAGAGTTTTTGAAATCATTAACATCATTTAATGTCTATGATGCGAAACATTAGTCAAAAATTAAGAACATAAATTTTAAAATTCTAAATGTGTAAAATTAAGCTGTAAAAATATTTCTAATATTTAAACTTAGTTAAGAAAGTTTCATTGGTATATGGATACTCCAATAAATTGTCTGTGATTATTATTTGTGAATTACAGGTACAAGCCACACTTACTATAATTGCTATGAATGTGCTACCAAATAGTTGCAAGCCTAATGAGATTATTTTATTGATATGGTTATGATTTGTAAATTAATGGAATACGAGTTTTCAACTTTGAATCACAATTTCAATATAATCTGAAACACACCATATTAAGAATATTACAATATACCTGCACATTTTATGATGGTGAAAGCACATCATATTTTATTTAATTGTGACACCCTCAATTTCTTTTTAAGGAATTATAAACCACAAGTAGCTTACTGGGATGAAGTTGGAATGCAGTTTTCTGTGGTTAGAGGGTCATACTGACATCTAAGAATTAATGTGGGCAGAGATGGTTTTTATGTACATTACTTTCGCTTAAGTGGACAACAGACGGATGTGGAGAGAGCTGCTATTTATGTTGAGTTGAACTCATTACACTTCCCAATTCTAAATTCAGTTCAATTTCAGTAATTTTTCATTATTTTATTGTGTTACTTACTGATCGAAATACACTTTTACAAGGGAAGAATGGATGGTTATAATATTCTTTATGTTGAGTAATCGTTTATATTTTTATCAAATGTAATTGTAATCAACTAACAAGTTTGTTTGTTACAGTTGAACCTCGATAAGTTAAAGTCCAAGGGAAGCACAAAATATTTTAAGTTATCAAGGGTCTATGTTAGGGATAGGTTAATATAGAGGTAGGTATGTACATAGGTATGTATGTACCCTTGTTCCACCCTTTATCAGCGTATGTGAGTGTTGTTAGTTTTCTTTTTGAACTCATTTTAAGCCAGTTTTATCACACAGTAAGTAAAGAGATGTTTCCAGGACAATGATCAAAAACTTATGATCCAAGGCTTACTTATGTCTTAAGGCTAACCGCCGCAAAGCTTTAAAGAATTTCAAAGAAGCAAACAATAGGTGACATATGTATTGTTTACGTTAACAATTTAACTAGTGAACACGTGCAAGCAATAAATACCGAAACCTTTTGTTTTGCAGACTTTCAAAATGACTCATTGACAAACAATTTTATGTTATAGAGGTTGTGGAAACATTTCTTTAAGTTACTGAGGGCCAATACAGAGATTACTTATTTAAGTTATAGAGGTTGCGTATTTTAAGTTATAGAGGTTTTGGGCTCTGATGGGAAAGGAACATATTATTTTTTGAAGTTATAGAGGTTTTTAAGTTACTGAGGTTTGAGTTATCGAGGTTCTACTGTATTATCTTTTTGACTGTTGCTACCTTTTGTGATTGCATACAGAGTAATAAAAACCACTTGGTTTGACTATGCATGTGCCTTAGAGTATAAAATATATTCTTTAACCTTAACATTCATAATGTGTTCACTGTGAATATCGAAATGTCTTTTGTTATGCTAAATGTTTTAAGTGTTATCGCCACATAGTATTATGTAATACAAGTTATGAAAACTTTTAAGTGCTATTTTGTAAATTTCAATACACATTTATAATGATTTATTTAAATTTTTCCCAAGGATAGACACATATTTAAGACAATAATGACATTAATAATAAAATAAGCAGAATGTTTAGAAATAATGCATCAATATTTTTCATATCCACTATGGTTATATTTAATAAAAAAATATATACTATAAAACATTATTTTTCTTTGTGTCAATTTATGCCATTTTAACATATTAGGATAGTGATATAGAGTGAGTATATATAGTTGTATAATTTTAATTTCTATTATTACAAAAATTTGGAATAGTTCATATTTGTTGTGGATTGGGATTTTTGACCAATAATAGTTAGTTTTCAAATTTAGTTGTATCAGTAATAAGCTTTCATTGGGAGAAGATATATAATGCAATAGTAATTATATAACAGTTGGTATATTGAATAATTATAATAAAAATTAATATAGCTGTAAAAGAATATTTTCAATTTGTACAAATTGACATTTCATTGGCAAAACTAATATTCTATTTAAAAGTTAAAACAATGTAACATTTTCAGCAGTTATTAAAAGCGTAATAAACAAATTCAAAGTATGGAATGTATGGCATTTCTCTCATAAAATTATACAATAAATATATGAGAGTATTATGATTACATGGTAGCTTTTTATTTTAAAGTTATTCTATTTTTAATTATTTTTTGCTACTTGAGAGTTTTTGCAGTCTTGATTTCAAACCACCTTCTTTTTTAGGCTGTGTTAAAGATTTTCTTTCCTCTTGTTGTTTCTTTGTTTCTTTTAATCTGGACAACAAAATAAAATAAATATCAATAAAATGGAAATTTAAATGAAAAAATTACTTCATTGTAAGTAACATATGTCAAAAATGTGATACAAAGACTACTTAAGACTTATAATTTTCAGAGCTATAAAAGTTGTTTACATCAAAATGGATGACAGCATAAATTTTTATGTCGTGATAGTAATAAATAAGATGAACCAAGGAAATACCTAGTTACATATTGGTTTTTATTTAATGCCTAAAACTTTTATCATTCAAAAAATTAAAATTATGATAAGGCATACTTTTCTTTCATGGCGTTTTGCTCTTCTTTTTTATACATGTCTTTGAAGTCGCTGCAGAACGACGTCCATAAGCAGAAGAAATCTTTAGGCTCACATTCTTCGGGTTTTACACCTTTAGGTGTGTATTGATAAAATTTTACAGTTGTAATAAATTTGTTGCGGCAGTCTTCTAAATTTTCGTTTTCCATTTTAAGTTTTTCCTCAGCTGTATTGAGAAAAGTATTCATTTTCTCTTTGAATACTTCTAGCCGTTTGCTTGTTTCAGGTGTAGTTACTTCTCCTCGTGTAACTGGATCATTTTCAATTACTAATTCTGTTGTTTTCCTACATTCTGTAAAAATGAAATTCGTTTAACCCTTCTTCTTATAATCATTTAAATGACACTGAATCATAAACACTTTATTACATTTTTAAAAATTTGTAATTTAATTTTATTTAACAAAGTTTAAAATAAAAGTAGCACATGGATACAAATAATACTTGACTCAATATGCTACTTTTACCAAGTAAACAAAGCAAATCTAATACTATGTGTAAAATCTGCATTTATATAATACACTTTTTAAAAATAACTACTAAAAGATCTAGTTTTAAAATTGAACACAATTAATTTGGAAAAAGAAAAAATTACCCACTTTCTTGTATGGAAATTATATCTGTAAATTAATATAGCTATCAAATGTGCTTTCGACAACATTTTTGTTACGTAGTGTTATTTTAGTACTCTTCAAAAATGTGAACACCTGATCAGGCACAGGAAAAAAAAACAATTCTGAAGCATTTTTTTTAATTAAACTAAAGGATATCCTTTTTTATTTGAAGAATATTTTGGATGGAGCCATCTTCACAAATTTTAATATTTATTTATTAGAAAAAAAAATTGTAGATTTGTGTGGAAAGTTTTCAATTTTATTTGAATGGATTGGTCTCCCAATAGAATTTTTAAAACTATATCCTGATCAGTATACTGATAAAGCTATCAGTATACTACACTGCATTATAATTGTTTATGCAACAGTCAGATTATAAAAACATATAGAAGACAGTAGTAGAAGAATATATTTCTAGAGGACACAGAAGCTTATATATTACAAAATAATATGTTCTATCAAACAAAATTAATTAAAACCAGTTCAACTATTGTTGAATGAAGTAAAACCTTAGTAAAGATACAAACAGACAGATAAACAAAGTTAAATATGTCCTTCCTCAACATTCAAACAATTTCCTAATATTAATTTAGCAAACAGAGTCACTTTAATATTTGTAACATTAGTATATATTAAAGATACAAATTACTTTAAAATGTTATAATCATAAAATTATTAATCCGACTGGTGTCGTGACAGAACATTCACAATTTCTGAATTTGTGTTCTGATTATTTCATCTATTTTTTTATTCATTAATGATTTTAAAAAAATATTAAAAATAATACACATTATTAGTACATACTGTCTAGTTGCGTGGAAAGGTGTTGCAATTGGGTGGAGACATCGCCAAAGTCGAGAGCGGCGGCGCGCGTCACGTCCCCGGGCTCGGGCACGGGCAGCGCACACTCCGCCGACAGCACCCCGCCACAAGCCCGTAAGTACGTGCGTACAATGAAGTGGAGTAGGGTTATGTTTGACTGTTTTGACTGCACATAAAATTGATCATGTACATGTAATAGAAAAAATATGACTAACATGAGATTACAGTAAGTGGTAAATGTTTAAAATAAAATAATTAGTAGTTATGAATTACGTTAATAAAATCAGTAATTTGTGCCAAATCTTATAATGGACAAATAAAAATATGTAGTCCTATTTCAAAAAATTATGATATAATTTCTATTATAACATTAGCACTACATGGCTTTTATAAGAAAACAGGAAAGGGATAAGCATATAATTTCATACAAACACAGTGAATGGGTACTTTTATAAACAGAACAAGCTGCATGCCCTTGTTTTAAAGACAATCATACTGGTAGTTGGGTTCCTTGGCTAAAGGGCATATCCCTCTTCATTCTTTGTTAATCAAGTTCCGTGTTCCACATTAATTTTAGTAGCTCCTGCTAATAATTATTCCCACTAAAGTGATGTTAGTCCGATATCATTATTTGTACATAGCCCCAAATATTTATTTCTAGTACTATGTTTATTGCCAATAATTTAGATCACCTTGACATCCTTTAACTTGGACAGTATTTCCAATCCAAAACCATCAGCTTGCCCGCGTTGACCATTTCCACCATTCATGTAATTTCCGAGTGTTAAGATGATAGCAAAAAGTTTCTTAAGAGATTCATTCTTCATTAGAAACTGAAAAATGTGTTTCAACGAAAATATTGGTCAACTCAGCTAATACGACCTAATTAAAATATTTGAAAATAATTACATATAAAATGATACCTCACAAGTATGTTTCAAATTATCCAATTTGTGCATTGTTGTACTAATAGCATCTTCAAACTCAGCTTGGAACATGAAACATGATATCCTTTCAGCAAAATTAGGAATACTTGACAGGTCATGTAAAAAAGCCTCTGGTCTGTCTAGTGACACACCTTTCTTTTCCTCTAAATGCCTTTTTATTTCTGCCAACTCTTCATCAGTCGCTCTCTGAATATAAACATATCATCTGCTGTCATTTGTTTACAGTTTGTATATAATTGATATGAAAAATACATAATTTTTTGGTGTATAAATGAAAAAAACATCACTTTGTAAGTAATTGCAATATACAGTACGCCTCAAAATAAGAGGTATATTATAAAAACATAAAAGGATAATATGTAAGGTAGATTTTATAATTTCTGGACAGAAAAAGCATTACCGCAAGAGTATTACTGACATTACATCCCATGATGATGTGTGACACTATTGTAATAATTCCTTATCATTTCTGTAAATAGCAAGATTTAGCATTCACATCTGGGCAACTAAGCTATTTCTACATCCTTTGATATACACTAAAATAATTACAAGAGGATATGTGCCTTGGTTGTGACCTAATCACAGAAAAATGTAAACAAAATTGATTGTCCACTCATTTGACAGGAATATATGAAAATATATACCAATGAAATAAGGTATATAAGAAAGTATATATCAATGACGTGATAATTATACATATCACTTATGTATAATTATCATAAATTACACATAATTTATGACAAATATACATTACATTCTATTTAAGCAACATGAGTGATATGATTTAACATTGTAAAAATAGTTGTACTGTGGGATAGGCACATCTAGATACATTACTAAATAGTGACATACTTTATTTTTTACTATTCATCCTCAAAACAAGTAGAAAAAATTGCAATATAATATTAACTTGTAACGTACCAGTTCATATATTTGTTGTAATGCTTCTAAACTAATGACAGATGTATCAAAATTATATATGGCATTTTCTATTTCTGAAAACTCCACATGCAAACTTTGAGCTAAAATCCCAACATTTTGAGATCTTTTACTATCTAAAATTTTCACTGGTTTTATCTTTGTTTTTACTTCTATTTTCTTCTTGACTGGAGCTTTAACAACTTGGCGTGAGAATAAATCTGTAAATTCTTCTATGTTATCCAATTTGGTTTCATCAATTTCCTAAAAATAAAAAGTAATAAATAATAATGACATCTTTATAAATGGATTTACAAAGATTATTTATACTAATAATTTTTCACACTATAAACGGGTTTATAACCTGCAGTTTTGGTCTTGTTGACAATTATTAACTATTATTACAGAGTTTTGCTACTTTCTTTTTTTCTATTTCTTTATTTTCAAATTTATATTCATTACTTGTCATTTTTAAATTAATTGGAAAAAATGTTTTCCAAGACTTGTAATTTCTAAAACTGTTCAAGATGTACTTCACTGATGTGAGCTCAATTGAAGGTTTCTCAAATGATATGAGAATTATCACATTGAGACAATTAATTGTAAATGTACATCGCTTTCCTGTTTGGCTACATTTGATTAGGAGGCCTTTTTCAATTAGAAACAAAACATTAAATTAAATGAGCATAATTTGTAATTTAGCCCTACTGTGTCAGGCCTCAATCACTTCACTGATGAAGTATATATTTATTTGAGATTGAAGGGATTGGATTTAAACCCTCCATGCAGGCTCAGATGAGTTTGCAATGGTCTAATGACCATTGCCACTGGCAATGATAACATATACAACTGATGACTTGTATGTAGTGACCTTTGAGCCATGGACTGAGTGGTTTTATGTAACCTAAATTGGGAACTCCTTGGTCAAATCTACCATCATTATTACCATTACAAGTAATAACATGTGTGTTTTTTTCTTATTTTATATTTAAGTTTTCAATGGTTATTTCTGATTTTTTTTTATAATCTTGTGTAAAAGTGATTTAGTGGTTTTGTTTGGTTAAGAGAAGGTATATCATCAATTAAAAGTTACTTTAAAAATTAAGTCATCTTTTAATTTAGTGTCATTTTAAACAAAATATTATTTTTCATCATTTGTTGTTTCATCATTTACATAATAGTAACTTTAAAATAATAAATGTAATACTTTACTACAAATGGCACTTTTTCTTGAAGTTGAAAATACTGCTTTATCCATTACTAGTCTTGAAGTTATAATTTATTTAATGGTTCTAGTGATTTTACCCTAAGTGCTGAGTGATGGATCTCCTTTACAAAGCAGATAAAAAATAAAATTGCACTATCAAAATTTTGTTATAGTATTTCAAAAAGGTAATCATGTATCACATACTGCGTGTTATTTCCTTATAACTCATTTTTAGTTATTGGGAGGATCTTGAATAAGTTCTCGCTGTTTCTTCAAAGATGGCAGTAGCAATACCCCGTTTGTGGAATTTCGAATGGTAACAGGCATGCAAGGCAGTAGTGTATCTAACCTTAAATTTCAGTGCATGGTAGTTCACTTTAGTGTAAAGCAAGTAATTTTTTCTTAGTTCTGAAAATGTCTAGTTTTGTGCCAAATAAAGTGTATTTGCGGGAAATTTTATTGCACTACTTTATTCAAAAGAAATTTGCAGCTGAAGCACATAAAATTCTTGCTGAGACTTATGGTGACAATGCTTTGTTGGATACGACATGTAGAGACTGGTTTTGACGCTTTAAAAATAATAATTTTGAACTTGAGGATAAAGAATGTTTTGGTGCACCGAAAAAAATTGAATACGAAAAGTTGGATTAATTACTTGATCAAAACCGAGGTCAGACACTGACAGAACTTGAAAAAACATTACACGTAGATGAGTCAACTGTTTCAAAACGTTTAAAAGTTTTAGGAATGATCTGGAAGCAAGGACATTGGGTACCATATGAATTGAAGCTGAGAGACATAGAACAGCGTTTTCTCAAGTGTGAACTACTGCTTCAACGGCAGAAAAGAAAAGGTACACCGCATCGTGACTGGCGATGAAAAGTGAATACACTACAATAATCCAAAGGGTAGAAAATCGTGGGGTAAGCCCGGCCATGCACCAATATTGTCTGCAAAACCGAATATCTATGGTTCGAAGCTTCTTCTTTGTATTTGGTGGAATCAGCAGGGTGTAATTTATTATGAGCAGCTCAACCTGAATGAGACTACCATGGGGATCGCTATCGACTTCAATTGATGTGTTTAATTCGATCCTTAAGAGAAAAACGGTCGCTATACAAGCAGAGACACAACACAGTGTGTTTGTTACATGACAACGCTCGGCCTCATGTAGCAAAATCAGTGAAAACCTAACTGGAAACGCTTCAAGGGAAAGTTCTACCCTACCCGCCGTATTCACATGACATAGCTCCTTCTGATTTTCACCTATTCTGTTCGATGGCCATGGCCTAGCTGACCAGTGTTTTCATTCTTATGAATAAGCTAAAAAATTGATAGATTCTTGGATAGCTTCAGAAGACATGTCGTTTTTCTGATGCAGAATTCATATACTGCCAAAAAGATGGGAGAAAGTGGTTACTAGTGATGGGCAATACTTTGAATGAAATATTTTTGTTCCTTATAATTTAAATAAAACTTTTATTTTGTAAAAGAAACAGCGAGAACTTATTCAAGGTGTCGATAATTTTTCTCATACACAGCCACAATTGTGTAATATTAGTTATTTTTGCCATAACTTTCATTTATTTTAAAAAATAAACACATATGTCGATAAATGCTACAATCATATTGTTAGTAAGTTTGTGCAAATAATGATAATTACAATTACAAATAATGATCTTCATATTTTAAGACAGTAACAAGACAGCAAACACTTACCAACCATAGAGGTTTGAAAGAAATATCAGAATCTGCTTGAGGTGTTTGTTGG